>JALLPB010000083.1:0-32420 GCA_036939975.1 Cyclostephanos tholiformis | reverse complement strand
GGATTTTCCTCGACAGGAAAGAATCTTTTTTTGGCAGAAGAAAGGTGTCAATTTTTAAGAAATGAGTGACATTCGAGTATAATTTACGGTCTGTCCGTCATCCGTATGTCTGTCCATGGCCTGACGGTCTGTCAGTTGATCGAAGTCTCCGGACGGTCTGTCTGTTCATCACAAGGCCTGTCCGTCACCGACAATCTGTCCGTCGAGTGCCTGACGGTCTGTCCATACGTCTGTCCATCGCCCAATGGTCTGTCTGTTGTTCAAAGTCTCCAGACGGTCTTTCCGTTCACCCGAAGGCCTGTCCGTCACCAACAGTCTGTCTGTCCAATGCCTGACAGTCTGTCCGGACATCTGTCCATCGCCCAATGGTCTGTCTATTGATCGAAGTCTCCTGACGGTCTGTCCGTTCACCCGAAGGCCTGTCCTTCAGTGGCGATGGTCTGTCCGTCAACCACCTGACGATCTGTCTGACATTATATTCCAATTGGAATTTAATGTTAGGGTTAGGGTTAGGGTAATGCATAAAAATAGACAATAAATTCCAAAACAAAATTTACTGTTGAGACTTGTCAATTTCTTTTCTGTTCAATGTCCAATTCAGGAAGTGTTATATTTTGGTTGTAGTTCTTGTAGCAAAGGTATTCTTCGACAAATGCATAAAAATAGACAATATATTCCAAAGTGGAATTTACTGTCAAAACCTGTCAGTATCTTTCCTGTTCAATATCATACTCAGGATCCATCTTAGGTGGGCGGTTTGTCCACCGTGTGATGGTCTGTCTGTTGATAAGACATTTTTTCCATAATATTTTGGCCCTAATAATATTTGTCTCCTGACAAATGCATAAAAATAGACAATAAATTCCTAAGCCTAACTAACACATATAACAATAGACATTACATTCCAAAAATGGAATTTACTGTTAGGGTTAGGGTTAGGGTAATGCATAAAAATTGACAATAAATACCAAAAATGGAATTTACTGTCGAAACTTGTAAACTTGTCAGTATCGTTCCTGTTCAATATCCCATTCAGGAGGTGACATATATTTGTTGTAGTTCTTATAGCAAAGTTCCCTTTGCCAAACAAACACATGTAACAATAGACATAATATTCCAAAATGGAATTTACTGTTAGGGTTAGAGTTAGGGTAATGCATAAAAATTGACAATAAATTCCAAAATGGAATTTACTATCAAAACTTGTAAACTTGTCAGTATCTTTCCTGTTCAATATCCCATTCAGGAGGTGTCATATTTTGGTTGTAGTTCTTGTAGCAAAGTTCCCTTTGTTTAGTTGGGATGTTGGTCTGTGATGAATATCCCACATAATTTTTCAATTTACGAATAATGTCATAATCCACCATCCAGTGATTAAGGTGATCATCCCAATGAAGAATATTTCCTGCGTGGAAATGCTTGTCAATATCATCCGTGATGTCATCGGCAACCAACTCCTCATTCGGTTTCTTTTTCAAGAGATAATCATGGAGGGATGATGCATGCTCTTTGATGAAATCAATGACAAGTAGCCCAATTGGATTGATATCATGTTACTTCATTGTCATGAAAAGGAACACGACGATAGCATCAATTAAAGGAAATTGATGTGTTAGTGAAAAAGGCAAACAAGACAAAACCAAATAAAAAAGATATAGAATTGCTCAACCGTGCCAATGACATGGCTGCGTGTCTTGTTGCAATTTACAATAAGACCTCAAAATCTGAATTTTCAATGTTTGGTAAAATTTTCGAACACCTAAAAAACATTAAACCAGATGAGAAAAAAATAGTAATGAGTCTAGTGAAGAAGATGAAGACTACAAAGAGGATGATGAATAGTTGGTGGGTTGGCACAATACCCTCACTCTTACAAACAGGAAAGATATTGACAAGTCTCGACAGTAAATTCTGTTTTGGAATATATTGTTTATTTTATGCGTTTGTCAAAGAAAAATTTCAAGATAACCCTTTTACGAGTTGATGTACATGCTGTCTGAAGAAATTTTTCAAGATGTTATGTTAGATTTTAAAATAAACATTATCAATATTTGTAAATTAATATTAGATTAAAAATATATGTTTACGGGAGTGCACCGGGAGCTCACATGGAGCTCGTCGCAGTTGCGTCTATGACCATCTAAACTCAGATCTAGATGGGTAGATTCGATTGTACCAAGATTAGATAGTTTACTGAGATTAGATATTACATGACAGCTAGTTCTGGGTTGCCATCTAGTTTTGATATTAACAGCACCAGATCTGCCTGGTGGCAAAATCAAAAACATTTTGTGGTCATATTACTTATCTTATCACCCATGTAGAGTAGTTCATGCACCTAAGAAAATTTCTACATAGTAGAAATCAATAATGTACTAAAAAATGATTCCCTGTTTATCTGATGGTACAAGTCAATACCATTTCTCACAGTAGGCCCTTTTTTGGCCCAACTCTTACAGTTGGATTTTGTAGTCCAAACTGCTCTACCATGCCTTTGACTCCAATTGTATAAAATGCACGCAACTCTTTACCGGGTAAAGGACACATTTGCAGGCACAAACACGTTTAGGTACTACGAACGTACTTTTACCTATATAGACTCTGTCTGATACGGAGAAAAATATTTATTTTAACCAGATAGAGCTCGTAAGACACTTCGAGATTTTTTCTTTTCTAGTTTTTTTATACCATATGTTATTGATACATACAGTAGAATTACGATAAGAATAGTATGGAAAATGAAAAAACTTTGCACGGTTATGCCCGCAAACACATCTAAATTTTTTCCCGGTAAAGAGATATTAGTATTAGGTTTCATCAACATGTGGATATAATTTTTTTGCTGATCAGTCTGATAGTTGTCAGTAGTAGTATTGTTTGCAACCAGGTCCTGAAAAATGGTGTTATTTAATTTACAAAACCTGATTTACATAACTTAAAATATGTAGATGCTGGTACAAGGTTTACATAGGTTTAAAACTCTAAATGGCTGATTGATTCAATTCTTAATTGATAGTGTTAATTTATGCTCTATTTGCAAGAACATTGAGCCCATCTGGGCATCAGCCAAGACCATCTTGTCATCATTGTCAGATCCATGGCAGCCGTCACCACACTGCTCACAAGCCCAACTTGCCCCACCCCTCAACATTCCAGAAGGATCAGCCTTAATGACATTGTAGAAGACACAGAAGGCATAGGGGGACTGCTGATGGGAGAGCAACTGCCAGCCACTGTCTTCTTCATTATCCCGGAAGACAATGAACCAAGCAAGGACACTACCCTGTGGCACATCACCAGGTCATCGCCCAATATGACCAGCTCCAGCCTTAGTGTCCTGTGTCCTTGATTATGGGCATGATGTTAGTATGGGGCTTGGCAATGTTGAGCAAATTGCACCCAGGATGGTGCAAGAATTCCATGGCATAGACGTTCCCCTTTGGCCTGATGATGTCAGAAACAAGCCAGATGGAGGTCCCAGCCAATGTGCCAAGGTAAAGGACCTTGGCGCCGGGCTTGATCCAGATGTTGTCGATGCCGCCCAAGATGGCGGAGGCAACAGACAAGAGTCTTTGTGCAGGTGCGTGCAATTTAGTTTGATGAATTGCATTATTAATGTTTACAATGGGAGAATAGGACAACAACCCTAACCAACAACAACAACAGCAACATCAGCAAAAAAAGAAACTCAATCTTGGATCTGAAGGGATTCCACACCCTGACAGAAACCCCATCTGGACCCAGGGGACTCTTGATGCTTATCCTCTTCTCTCCATAACAACCATGCCCGGGGTGCTGTTGAGAATGACCAACGCATCCGACCTTGGCCCCGCCCTTCATTCTGCCTCTGCGACTGCCAACCCCCCTGCCACCACCGCATCTGCCATCCCTGCCTCCTCTGCTTCCCCTGCCACCACCACTGTGTACTTAAAAGCATTGCATGTGGATCTCTAGCTACCAACGGGAGGTGGTGACTGTGGCAAGAGTGGTGGCAGGGCAGCTATCCCATCCCCCCTGTCTTACAAGAGGCGGCAGAAAAATGGTGGTGGCAGTGATGGCGGGGGCAATAATTGTCACGAGCTGTCATGATGACATCCTCTCACGTCGCCACCTCCCCCACCCAACAAAATCCCCCAACACAAAACACCGTGCTGCTGACAATGCAAGTGAAAAATGTGGTGGTGGTGGTGGTGGTGGTGAATAATGGCGGGAGGTGGAAGCAGTAGCAGCAGATGGCAGTGTGTCATGTGAATATGAATACAGTAGAAAAATGAGGTTCTGTAAAAAAATTGTTAGTTTTTTCCTACTTTTAGTTAGGCATACTGTGATAACTGGAAATGGCTTTTTTCACACCCAACATCACCCAAACCAAAAGGGGATAAGGGAATTCACCCCAAACAGGATGAGCAGGGATTAGACAGCCCAGGGCCTATACTTTACTGGGCTATCCTTGGAGTTATGCAATTTCATTGTTAACCCTGCCATTTTGCTTGGCTCACGGTCAATGCGGGTTCTGTAAATACACAGTACTTAGTTAACTGGCCTTTTGGGTCTGGTTTTTTTGTAACATTTTTTTGCTAGCATAATGCTAGTTAAAACACGATCCCACTCCTACTAACTTCAATTGTAATATTAGGGATTAAAGGGGGATTGGTCATCATGTGCTGAACTCGAGTAGAGGTGATCAAATCCCCATTGTATTTAGATGCTGGAACTGCACTGGGGTCTCCCCATCATGCCGGGGGGGGGGCGATTAGGGCTTCAAAGCCACCAACCAGTTGAAAAATCCATGCATCAAGAGGGGATTGATTGACAAGAAATCAAAGCAATCTCCCAACATTACACAACAATCAAACAACCGCAACGATAGACTAGTTTAATTAATGCATTAATAATGCAATTATGCTAATATCACTGCATATCCGCCCCCCAAAGCCCCATTAATTAGGCATTTAGAGCATCCGATGCAAAATTCCAAATGTAACAATTTGCCCCCTGTCGGAAAGCATGCTGGCACTCCCCTCACCTGCCAAATAAGACCACACCACGACACATGTCACATCCATATGGTGTGATGAGGCTACCAATGCCAAAAGATTGGCTACCAATGACAACAGGGGGTCGAATGAAGGGCTGACATGGTGGGGGTCCGCTTACTTAAAAAACTGACTTGTTTGTTGGGTCTACAGGTTCTACAGTAGGATCTAAAAGACCAAGTGGTGTGAGAACTGGTTTTTGACTCTTAGTGGGGATTTCAAATAGAATAAAAGATTAAACATTGTCGGTGTCGGTGTCGGTGTCAGTGTCAGTGTCTGTGTTGGTGTTGGTGTCGTGCAAGGTTGGCAATTACTGAGTAACAGTAACCAAATTTTGGGTTTCAAAATCCAGTAAAGTAACCTTGTTTCTCGGGTTACTGTGGTTACTGTCGTTTTTTTAAGTAACGAGTCGTTACTGTGTGCCCTCTTCAGGGTGCTTTTGGTTACTCTCAGTGTGACTAAAAAGCAGTAATCTGAGCCTCTATGTACGTACAGTACGTATTTTACCTACTTGTAGGTAAAAATATGTACTGTACCTTCACAGAGTAACACTGGTAGGCAAGAGAGTTCTATGGTACCGTCTGGGGCGGCGAATTCAGTGACAAAAAATAATGATGCAAATAAAATACTTGTGACCTTAGGCTGCACCCAGACAATGAATACAATGCAACAACCAACTAAAAATAGCCGGGAGCGACGGAGAATATACAGTCGAGGAGATTTGATGAGGGAGGGGACTACAGGGGAAGGGCCATGCAATGGTTTTGGGGGCTATTGAGTTGGAAGTAAAAAAACTAAAATTAAATCGATGAGTTTACTTGTTAATTGTTTTCTTCTATGTTCTACGCCGTTTAACTAACTATGTTGATTGTTGGATCCACCCCCCTACAACACCCTACGTCTCCTTCTACGCCCGAGGGAGAGGGGGGTTGACAGAACCGGGATCTTAGTCGACAACAACGACAAAGATGACAATGTGCTCCCCTCTCGCCATCATCCATCATCGGTTGCCCCCCTGCCACTCTTTCCCCTCCCACGCCCCTCGACTACAACGACAAAATCGTCGTCGTCATCCTCCGCCCCTCTCCCTGCCCCACATTTTCGTCTTAGCGGCTCGAAGACAACAATGACGAAGAGGCAAACTCACCCCTCCTTTTCCTCCTAAGTCGACAACGACGACGAAGATGCGACCTCCCCTTTTCCAATTGATTGTCGTTTTCATCCCGCCTCCCTCTCTCCCCCAATTTTTTCCCCACGTGGCTCAACAACTTCAACATCAACGACGCCAATCATCCCCCCCCATCCGCCCGTCAACCCCAATAGGCACACAGAGTGCAGGGTTGTGGTGCATGATGACAACATTGCCCCCCTCCTCCTCCTTGTTGGATCGTGCTCTTGTCGTTGAAGGGGGGGAAGCGGCGCCGGTGCTGCAGGACGTTAGCTGAGGTCAAAGGGGTGGCGCGGACGTGAAAAATTAGGGGGGGGCGACTTACCGTTGCGGAGAATGGTCCAGTCGAAGTTGGTGGACAATGGTTTTTTCCCTTCTCGACGATGACGATCTGGTTGAGGGGGTCGTGCTCCTGTTGTCGGAGGGGGGGGCGGTGCCGGTGCCTCTGGACGTTAGCTGATATCAGGGGGGTGGCGCGGATGCAAAAAATCAGGGGCGCCGGACTTACAGTTGGGGAGAATGGTGCCGTCGAAGTTGGGGGAGGGGGGGGGGCGATTTATTTATGGTGCGAGGATTTTTTTGGTGTGAGAAAGCAGATCGGGTCGTCAAGCAATTTTTTTTAAGGGAGAGTTAAAACAATTTGGCGATATACATACGTGTGGACTAGTATGCCAGTAACTTACTTCGAGGTTACTTTCCACTTACTCTCGCTAATTTGTCCAGTTACTGTATCAAAAGTAAGCAGAGTAACCAAAATTTTAGGACAAAATACAGTAACAACAGGAATTACTAAGTAATTACTGTGAGTAATTGCCAACCTAGCTCATGACTTTGTAGTTAGAACCTTGATTTCTGTTGCCCAGACTAAACGATAACGTGCTGCTCACTAAATCAACAAAAATGTTTCTGCTGCTCAGGGATTATTACATTTATTTCGTGCTTCTTAGGGGGGATAGGTTGTTCTTGTGAGCGATTATTTCTTGTTCTGGAATGATACCCACTGTCCAGAGAGAGCGAGATTTGCTAATGCAAGGCATAATCAATTTTCCCATAAAAATAACTTCCTAATTTCAATGTAATTTATTCATCTTAAAGCACTGGATAAGAAAACCGTGCCATGTCAAAGTATGCAGGAAAAAGAAAATGGTAAATAGATGGATTTCTCAAACATCTCTCTTCGGTCGTTTTGCATCCCGAGCTGAATATTCAGATTCATCCATGGCGAAATTAGTACCTAGCAGCATGATAAGTATGAGTTGGATATGTTGCGGACTAAATATTAATTACCTAATATAACTCACCTCTTTTGTTGTCATCATTTTGTTGGGCAGCATCATCTTCATCCTCTTCATCCTCAGCAATACAGCCGAGGAATTCAACATGGGCAATCTTTTCGTCTGCCATCGGAATATTGCATATTTGAAATGCATACATATTTTCGCCCTCAGACAAAATAGCAGCCTCTTCTCGGAATGCTGATGGCTTAAAATTCCCATAGAATTCATGCCTACGATATATCTGTCGTGAAAAAAAAAAATGCAATCAGAAAGATCCAAGACAGAGGATCACAAATAATTAATAATACACAAGTTGATTCCATACCTCGATCATATTCTGTAGCATGTCATCATTAGCCATATTCTGGAGATGTTTGAGAAGATGGGCAATAAGCTTATCCATGGTCATTAACTCAAAGGCATTATTGCCTAATAAATGCCTCACGCGATCTTCAAATTTTCCACCTTCCGAAGCTTCAGACGAGCCAGTGCCCGCATCAACCAACGAGTACACGAGACCTAAAAATGCTTCGTATCGTTTTTTCCCCTCGTCGGGATCATCCTCAAAAGTGAGTTTTTCAATGTGTCTCCCCAATGCCGGGTCGTTACTGACGTCTACTGCAAGCTTTTTGGCAATTGAGAGGCGTCTAATAAGGATCTGATGTAAGCGAAAGAAAAGGTAAAGGCATTGCGTGCCAATAATCAACTGATCATCGGACCGTTCAAGCTCCTCCTGGTCGTTCGCGCGGAGTTGTTCAGTAAGAAGCGACGGCTCGACAGGGAAGATGGAGCTGTATATTGCATCAGCACGGAGGTAAGCTGTTCTTGCACTTTCTAACTTTGCTAAGATGGAAACTTCGTAAGTACTATCCTCTTTGATATATCGAATAATTTTCCCCTCGCCAAGCGACGTTGACACAAGTGTTTCGGGTGGAAATGGAATATGATTCGTCAATGAAAAGTAGCCACTGTCGAAACCGTTGCTCATAGTGGACGTCGTATCGGGCCTCATAACCTTCTTCGTGGCAACATAATTTCCCACAGGAGCGTTGAAGTCATGATTATCATTGGTAACATCCTCCTCACCACCACTACTGCTTACATCTTTATCTTCATTCCCGCTCTCCTTCTCTCCAATGTCTATTGAACCGCAATCAGCATCATCGTCTTTCCCTAGTGGCTCCAGTGAGGCGGAGAATAGTGCAGCAGGACTTTGCATCCACGACAACTTCAATCCAAACCACGGTCCAATAAAATCACGCCAAAGTCGGTGGCATCGTTCCTTATCACCAGGATTAATCGAGCTGCGTTCCATCGCAAACGAAATGATACGATAGGCATCCTGCTGTGCCCAGCTATTGTCATACATCAGACTCAGGTGAGGAGTAAATAATGTCGTGGAAGGCAGTGGCAACCCTGTCAAATCCATCTTGCGCGGTATGGTCATAGTAACTTCATAAAATATCCCATGCTCCTCCTTTGCTTTTTCCATGCGTGCGCTTATTGCAGCTTCGCTTTCGAGTCCGTTGTGAGCAGCCCTATCTTTAATTTCGCTAACAATTGTACGAGTACTCGTTGCGCGCTTGTCGGTCGTACGCCATGTAATACTCCGGTGGTCCAAACTCATATAAAAGTTCTGTTCTGCAATGTCCTTCCATTTCTTGTTCAATACCTCCCGTGCCGCACAAAATTCTTCATTCTTTTGTCGCAGACGATTGACAACAATCGGCAGTGCCACGGAGGGATTCCTGAAGCAAAGTTCAAGCATTTCATTACCATCATCACCATAGATTCGCTTGATTGCGTGCTTATGTATTACTCCCAAGACACGCCCGTCGAGAGTATATTGATAAATCTTGCCACCAAGACCCGCACCGAGGACGTATGATTTCTTCACCATCGACCCCTTAGTGAGCGGCAGTTCATTCTCGGAAAGGAATCGCAACTCGTCATAAATCTTCGTAAGTCGTTGCAACGTTGCAGCGTTGGAGTCAATGCACATGTCAATCTCAAAACGCATATCTTCACATCGAAAAAGAGTTTCCTCATACTGATTCTTGCGCATATGCCTGAAATTATTACTCTCCTCACTTCCCATGGGTAGACTAACCCAAATATCATTCAATACCTTAACCTCTTCATCAGAACGTTCGCTACAGGGAGGGTTAGGATAATCCCGGGGTAGCGCGCGATAGCTCGGCGAGCATCGACGACAACGGCTGAAATCAATTTCCGACAGAGGAACACTGTGCCAAGAATCATCATGCGTGGGTGCATCTGGACTCCCAACAGCGTTAATAATACGCTTAAATTCGTCGAACAAATCTTTACGTTTTCCCAATAGTCGTTCGACATATCCCAACATGTCATTCCTGGATAGTATTTCCTGAGCGTACATGTCCAAAGTCTTAATGAATTCTGCGTATGCCTGCCCATCGCGAGAGAAGGATGTCAAGGCAGCCTTGACTAGGTCGAAAAATTGACGTTCGACACAGGCATTGTAGACAAATGCGTCATGTCGAGAAGTTTGGTGTGCAGCAATAATGGCACGTCCAGGAACGGTGGTAGATGTTCGACGGGGTGATTCCAGTCCATCCTGATTCATTGTTAGATAAAATATGAAATGAAGGAACCGTTATCAACCATGTTGGACGTAAATCTTGGCGTACTCTCACAAAAGAAACAACTTACCTCATCCGGTTGAGTCATATCAATGAACTTTTGTGTCCCACTGGGCAACATTGGTTCGGCGCTGGCGGGTTGTCCCATTCTGCTGCCCTTCGCTACGCTGCCACTAGCTGCACTAGCGGTGGTGCGCCAGCCTGTGGGTGCACTCTTCAACTTAGCATTTTCCAAAGCAATAGCCTGATGCGCTTGCGCTGCCTGTGCCTGCTGCTGTTTTGCCGCGGCCTCGACGGCCACTGCACGTTGTTTTGCTTCCGCCTCCGCCGCGGCTCGGCTCAATCGTTCCTTTGCCTGTTCCTGCACTGCATCGGGTAAGAAGAAGGTGAATTCGCGCAATAAATCAGGATGATCGGCAAATAAACTGGAGACCTGTTCTAAAACTTCCTTGATTCCCCGTTGTTCCTTCTGGTAAGTGTGCAGTATTTCGAGGAAATTATGGTAGATTCGCGGTTGATTTGCGAATCGCTTCTTGATGTTGGTCACGTACATGATGGCGTGGTCGAATTCGATTGTCCTCGTTACATTCTGCTGATTAGACTCCCTCCATTCCCCGACCGTCTGCATCTGCTGTGGCTGCTCTTGTTGCAACACCTGCTGCTGCTGGGATATCATCTGAGCCTGCTTCTGCTGGACATTCTGCGCTTGCATCATCGCCTGTTGCTGTAGCGGCATAGGCTGCATACCACCGCCACCTGGACCTTGGGAAAGTGGAAGCATTCCTCCACGTCCACCTGCTCCACGTCCACCACCTGGTGGTACCATGCCACGTCCAGGACCAAGCTGCGGCCCTCCTCCACGGACTGGCATGCCGCGTCCACCCGGTGCGGATGGAGGAGGTCCACGTCCGGGCATTCCACGGACGCCGGGAGGCATGCCTCGTCCACCTCCTATATGACCACCGCGTCCAAATGGTTGAGGGTGACCAATCCCGCGTCCACCAGGATGTGGTTGACCACCACGCCCTGCGGGAATTCCTCGCCCGCCGCCACCACTGGCGCCAGGACCAGTGTACCCAGGCGTATGGCTGTGATGACAATACAGATTTAATATCAAGAGAGCATGAGAAAAATGCAGTTTCGCGGAAGGTGTCATTGAGCAACAAACTTAGAAGCGCGAAGGTAAAACTTACTTGGTACCCGTCAATCCTGGTCCAACAAACACGGGTTCCAAATCTCTCATTTCGATCTTGTAACCTTCGGGTAGAAAGGTGTTGAAGCCCAAGATCAAATTGTTGTACCCATGGAATAAAGTACGGACGCGATTAATAACACCTATGGTATCGACCTCCTGCGCTTTGAAGTTTTTCATGATTTCTAGGAATTCATTGTAGATTCGAGGACGGTCACCAAATTCAAGTTTGACTTGATCCAGGTAGAGTAAGGCATCTTCCACCTTCAGCTCACGACCAGTTGGGTGGAGGACATTGTTATTGTTGTTGGAAGAGGCTGTTGAGTTATTATTGGCCGGTGATGCGCTGATGTTGCCTTGAAGAGGCACAATTGGTGCGGATGCAGAGTTTGCTGCCGGTGCCGGCAAAGCAGGCCGGATAGATGCAGCAGAGTCAATATTATTGCTGTTGGACAACATATTCTTCACAGATGACGAGGTTGCCGAAACAGCAGAAGCGATAGCAGCAGGGGGAGGCGGCTTGTGTGCACCATCACCACCACCAATATCTAGAAGAGCTGTATTTGTCTTGGCAGCATGCGTCTTGAACATGTGTTCCGTATCAGATACAGAATCATTCATCTTCGCACTGCCATTTTCATTATTACCTGTGAATCTAACGCCACCAGGTGGTATGACTTCGAAGGAAGGTTCAATCATCATGGCCGCATCAGGCGCACCTTTGGCGCTCGGGAGCTTTGTGCTGGTGGAGGCAGACTCCTCCAGTTGAACCATTCCCACCACCTTCGTTGGAGGCTCTTCGTGCTGTTCAACGGAGGGAATATCATAATCCGCAATTGCAGTCAATTCCTTAACCTTGGATTCTTCCACAACCATTATCTTGGCATCACTCATTTCAACGTCTTGCGTGGTGGACGCCGCCTCCATTGCCTGGGTGTTTACGGTTGACGATGCAGTTGATGGCTGTCCCTTCTCCGGATCTGTACTAGCAACATGACCGTACGCTGTCGTTGATGTAATTGCATCGCTCGGGGTAGTCGTGTCCGCCGCTGCGGGAGATGCATCGGCAGTCATTACAGCAGGATATGCCTTCGAGGTTGCGGCAGTAATCGTCGGCGCTTTCGTAGGCACCGCGGCAGCGGCGGTGGCGGGCCCGTCGATGGGAGGGGGCATGGTAGGCGCCTTTGAGGCCGATGGAGCGGACAACGATGCGACAATTTTGCTTGCTGGAGGAACGATTAATTGTGCCGGGGCGGCAAACCCAGGAAGATCGGTGGCGGCGGCGATGGCCGTTGCGGAAGATGTAACGGGAGATGAAACATGTGGCGTTGGCTGCGTCGTCGGAGGCTCGGGCGGGGTCGATGAGGCTAAAGGTGGCATTGACACCAGCGGGACCATCGACATCACCTCGGTCGGTTCACGAATGGGCGGCGCAATCGCGGCTGCTCCATCGTCGAGAGAAGGAGGAGCGCTGCCCCCCGATTTGGGTGACGGCGGTGCCGACCCCGAGGAGTGTTGAAGAGACGATTCCATGGAGACACTCTTCAGTTGACGGATTGTTTTGGAGAGCAATTACATAAATTTAGGGAAAAAGGTAAGAGGAGAAATATTTTTGGACTAGAGATGTAGATAGGGTATGGATTCCAACGTGCTCTTACCTCGTGATTGAGTTCGTGACTACCAAAACCTCCCTCCCTCCCTGTTTCAGGTGAAGAGCAACCGACGATGACAATTCCAACTGCGCGTTCCCACCGAACGGTCGGGACGGTGCTGGAGTATGGCGTCGAGATTTTATGAACGCACCTCTATCTGTAGATTATAAGAACGAGCCTCGGAAATTTTGGGAGTGGTGTTTCGGTTGGGGAGATCGGCGGGGGAAGGGGCCCAAATAACGGCGGGGCGCGGCGTACCCTACCTATCCGGGTCGGTGTCGGCGTTGTACGGCGCGATCGACGAAGGTTTCGACGGCGACTAAGGGGGAGAGGGATGGAGGGGTTAATGCCTGATGTTGTGGTGGCGGCTATTTTGCTGCTGCCGGGGATGAGCGTCGCTGCTGTCTCTAGGCGGTGCGTTGTTGTTGACCTCTCTTGCTCTGTCCATGATCTTAAAAAGGCTGTGTGTGTGTGTGTGTTGTTAAAAAAAGTAAGTAATTTTGTTTCGAAGGGAGTGGTTTAACAGCTTCAAGTCAATTGACGGTATTGACAAATTTCGTGATTTCTCACATTCTTAGTGATTCCTTACATGAATTTGTCTACTTACTGTAGATAAGAAAATCTGGACAATAGCTTTTCTCGCCATTGTACCTAATTGGAAAGTATAGCCAAATGATACAATTAATGTAATGATCTCCTCTACGTGGGAATAATACGAATCAGACTCTAAGTTTCTCCTCTCTATCTCCACCCTGGCGGGGCAGGGCCCGCCACTCAAACTTGCTCTCTCTATGGTATGGTAGGTATGATGCATGCTATGATCTAACCTCCGAACGTAAATTTCACGCAGATACCATTATGACGACACAAAACAACATGAGTAGTAAAAAATAAAAGGTGCAAGTTGCAATGGACGTTTAAGTAACAATATATAAAAAAATCATTGGATGATGCCCTTTAAACGGACTGATAACTAGAATTGACTATCAGAATCCAAAACCAATTACAATTCCATAACTTTAATATAACACCCTTTACCCTTCATATTGGTATTGGGACTTGCGGTGTATTCTTCTTTATGATATGATAAATGAGGCAGGGAGCATTAGGCTATTTCCTAAACAAATCAAGCAATAAAACAGATTAAGAGTGATCCAATATCAAAAATACCAGACATTGGCGACGATTACAGTGAAAAAGAGGACACCAAAAAGTCATGAAATCAATATGATGTTTTAGTTTCGCTAAAGCAGAAACTCCACCAGAAGTCTGCCAATTTTCCCAGGATTTGGCGAGAACATGACTTCTTCGCCATTGCCAGCAGCACAAATTGCACATTAGCACAAAGAAAAGTTTTTATGGGTACTGATGTTATTACATATTTCCAACATGGTGTTGTTGGGCGCTGTTAGTATTGATTGTGTCATCACTCATTAAAGTTGTAAAAATTTCATTTCCTCTGGTACCTGGAAGTCAAGGTCGTGTATTACTCATGCTCTTTCTCCTCATTATCCCTAACAGCCTTCCTTAAAAATTTAACCGCCTCGAAGCTGCTAATTCTTTCGTCGGGATCGTATATCCAGCATTTGTACATCAGCTCAACTAGCTTCTTCTCCGCAAAGCTTCTGTTTTTATATCTAGGATCAACAAACGGAAGTTCTCCGTCTATCAGCTTCGTCTGAATAGCATCGTCGTCCTCCTTCTCAAACATCATCTCATACTGGAGAGAGAGATATGCGGTGACCATCCGTAGATGTAAAATATGTTGGCTACATTAGCGCGTATGTTCGACACAACAAGGAGTGCCGATAAAGAGACTCACCCAGTTCCAAAGCCCCGTGAGCATCGCGTATATGTTATTACCGAACGAGAATATGTCGATCTTTTCATTGAGATTCCTAGCCGCGTACTCCTCCGGGGCACGATACTGAGAAAAGGCCTCGCCGTTGTTGAACTTGCAATACTCACCCTTCAATAAATCCCACGACATGATGGTGGCACGATTGAAATCGCCCAATTTCAAACGCCCATCGGGTGTACGTAGCCACTGACACATCTGCACGTCGTCGTGCACGATTATGCCCCCCTCGAATCCGTGCATATCCGCCAGACTCTCGGCCATGTCCAAGGCGAAGCGAAGCTTCTCGGACGAGGTGAAGTTGTTGTAGGGACGGACGCCGTCGCGATTGCGCTCCTCGACCACATCCGGCTTCTCGACTCCCTCGCCACGTATCGCCACCTCCTCGAACTCGATCGGGACGACTTCCACCATGGTTGAGTAGCCGCAGTGCCCGTAAATATCTATTATGCGTGGGGATTTCGTCAACCGTTCCATGATGATCGCTTCCGTCCAAACCTCGTCGTAGAACCCTGGACCGATATTGTGCGCCATGCGCGGGGTCTTGAGGATGGCGGATCGATAACCACTGGCGATCATTTCATACGTCCGCTCCTCGTTCGACACGCCGTAATTCCGGTGCAACATCTCATCGAGCTCCTCCGCCGCGTATGGCGATGCTAATACCCACGGTTCATCCTCCAATATCCAGGTATCCCTGTAAAATCCGGAGGCCAAATACCGGATATTCACCTCGTTTTCGGGACGTGGGTTCGACACCACCGTCGGATCGTCGTACGCCCTGCCCATATCGCGCTCGTGGAAGTCGTTGCACGTTGGGAAGTAGTAGCTCCTGAATTCGGGTTCCTGACACGCGCGTGGTTTTAACACCTTGGGGTCATTGGCCTTGGGCTTCACGGATATAACATCGTCGTCGTAATAATTCCTCAAGTCGAGTAGACTCGCATCGACGTTCAATATTTCTTTCCCGTCGATTGCATATACGGGATAGCTCCCGTGTTCCTTCCTCTTCATCCTATTCCTCTCCTTCAGGTCTTGTTCCGGCTCGATCGAGTCCGGATCGAAGCCGCCGGGCACAACAATATCGCCATCATACTCATGGTCATCCCGTCCCGAATTAATGATAATGCGCGGGATGAAACGGGTGAGAATCCCCTCATTTCGTACGGAATCATGGACCAGACCGCCGTAATCGACGTCCGCATCATCCCTCTCCTTCCATCGATCGACCGTCTTCCTGGCGAAGGGGAAGCTCCGATATGCGAGCAGTGCCGGACGATGTCCGTCCATAAGGACGTATGATTTCGGGTGGTGTAATATTTTCGAACGGACGACGTCGTCTCGAGTAGCAGTCGTGGCATCATGCGATGACGATTCACCTCGCCTCAATACTTTCCGTCCCGTTCGACGTCGCTCGGCGAGCGAAATCATGTCAATGTCGTCGTACAGGACGTACCCAAAATACACCATCACCGGGCGGACGAGTACGAGGATCAAACTAATGCAAATCGCCACGAGGGAGACGCGTATCCGTCGAGTCGGTCCCCCCCCGACGTTCCGTTTCCCGTACTTTGCATAGTTGTCATCGATGCCGATGGCGCGATGTCGTCGTCGCCGCAGTGGCAGACGGTAGCTCCCGATGATCCGTCGTATCCGAAACGGACAACTCCCGCTCGGCATGTGTCGCCTTCGCGTCCTCCTTGGCGTCGCGTCGATCGTTTTCCCGTCCGCACATTCGATGCGCTGCGATGTCGACCGTTGTCGGAATTGCTGCTGCTGCTGCTGTTGCCGCCGCTGCTGTTGCCGGCCGTCGTCGGTGGCGTCGTTCATCATCATTTTTTTTTAATGCTTTCTACACTCTATACTAATAGTCACCATGTGCTTTTCTCCGATCAAAAAAATATTTCTCGCTTCTATCGCGTGTATCTTCTGCTTTCCTTTCTCATGTCGTGATGGTTCTTTTTTTGCTCAAGTCCCTCATCCTCTACCATACCCTCATTCGTACACCTACGTTACGACACAACACAACATGATCAAAACAAAAACATCCTCTCTCCAAAATATTACTATGTACTCTACCTATCATAATTTTATTAAATCTCCCCCGAGACCAGCCCCACCCCCCCCAATAGGTACTGTCCCCAGAAAGATCCAAAAGAAAGGAAGCGACGAGATCGACGCCATAATAATATTGTTATTATATTATTATTATATCAGCATCCGCAAAACGTGGATAAGAGGATCCTGCGGTTAGTCTATATTATTAGCGGTAGCCCACATCACCACATCATAAAGGGGGGACGGAGGGGACCGATCACACGGACGGTAACAAAGAAAGACGCGAATCATGACGGATTACAATTTGATATTCGGCGTCGTATTGGCCATCAACGTCCTAGCGACGTTCCGCGCCTCGTCGTATTGGAAGAAATACTTTCCCAGCGTCAACAACGCCGTCGTCGTCGTCTCGGAGGGGGACGACGACGAACCCACCCCGCTCGTCGGCGACGACGACGAAGGGGGGGTAGGAGGGGGGGGGAAGAACGACGACGACGAGGAGGAGGGAGGAGGAGGAGGAAAAGGAAAAGGAAAAGGAATCGTGGGAGGATCCCCCTCCAAGGCATCCGACGCCGCCTCGGATGCGGCGGCGAATATCCGACATGCGCAATTGCTACGTAAGTACCTGGCCGTATACCTCTTCGCTGCCATGTCCGATTGGTTGCAGGGACCGTACGTATATGCCCTCTATGACGCGTACGGATATTCCCAGCACGACATCGCGGTATTATTCGTCGCCGGCTTCGGGAGTTCGATGGTGTTCGGTAGCTTCGTGGGTGGCATGGCCGATCAGGGCGGACGGAAGAAGTTCGTCATACTGTTCGCTATCATATACTCGTTGAGTTGCATGACGAAGCGTGAGTTTTGGCCCTTATTTTTTATTTTATTTTATATTTTTGGCTGCCCTTTTCTCTATCCACGAGTTTGGGANCCCCCCCCCCTCTCCCCCCACTCGATGAAAAAAAAAACACACAACAACAACATCGAAAACTCCACTCTCCGGCCCTGTATCGCAGACTTCAAGAATTTTTCGATCCTCATGGCCGGGAGGTTATTGGGCGGCGTTGCCACGTCTTTGCTATTTTCAGTATTCGAGGCATGGCTCATCGGCGCACATGCCAACGCCGGCGTTATGGTGAGATCCACTTTTTGTCTCGATAGGAAAATATATATATGTCGTCGACACCCCGCCAATGTTGTGATCACATGCATTAATTGCCCGTTCGTTTTTTCGCTCCACCTTCATTCGAAAAAAATCTCGCCCTCTTTCGGAAATAGTCGCATTTGGGCAAATCGTTCTCCTACGCCCAATATGGCAATTCGGTCATCGCCATATTGGCCGGTCAGGTCGCCAACAAGGCCGCTAGCTACGCCGAGTTCAAGCCAATCTCCGAAAACTCCGGATTTTACACCGGCGGCTACCTCGGTCCGTTCGACGTCAGCCTGTTCGCGCTCATCGTTTGCGGTCTACTGGCGTCATACCTCTGGGAGGAGAATTACGGCGGCGGCAAGGGCGACGACGATAGCGGTAGCGACGACGGCAAGGCCGAGTCTTCTTATGCCATGGGCGCATTGAAGGGGGCCTTCGAGACCACGATGCGCAGTCCGGACATACTATCGTGCGGAATCATCAGCTCGCTGTTCGAGGGATCGATGTACATTTTCGTTTTCATGTGGACGCCCGCCCTTACCGCATTGGCGAAGGCGGAAATGGGCGACGAATTCGTTGGTCTGCCGTTCGGCGTCATCTTCTCCACCTTCATGGTCTGCTGCATGGCGGGATCGTCCATATTCTCCATAGCCATGGAAAGGATGAAGCCGGAGCAGCTTTCCGTGATCGTATTCGGCGTGGCGGCGTTCGCCTTCCTCATGGTCGTGTACTCCGGGGGGGCCACCGCGACCTTCCTCGCGATGAATCTGTTCGAGATGTGCGTTGGAATGTACTTTCCGTCAATGGGCACGATGAAGGGGACGATCGTGCCCGAAAATAAGAGGGCCGCCATATACAACCTATTCAGGATCCCCCTGAACTTTATCGTCCTTTTTAGTCTCCTGACGGATTTGACGCCCAGGGTATCGTTCACTCTTTGCGGCTCCATGATGATTGTGGCAACAATTTTGCAAATGAAGCTTAAGGCCAGGCGGATCAATGCTTGAATCGGATGTCCGTGGGGGACATTGGGAGATGTTATGCTTCATGTTTAATAAGCGTTAAGGCCTACCTATTATGTTAAAGTGTCACGATTTCGTCGCTCCTCACGAGATTCTTCAACTCCTCAAATCGTTTCTTCATGACTGCCCTGATTTCCTCTATGGCAGGATCGGTACTATTGAAGATGTCTTCCATTTCCTCGGGGTCATTGACTAAGTCGAACAACTGCTCGTACGAGTAGTCCGGCCAGAACATGTATTTATAATCCTTCCGTACGAGCGCCTCCGAACTGGGGATACGCAGAGGACGAAAAAGAGAAAAGAAGACAAATAGAATAAGTAGTTTGGAGGTAGAATCGACGTGGGGTAAGAGAAAATCGACGCAGTCACAAATAATTTTCACGAAACATTGCACCTTCCCTGATTTACTAACCTTGGCACGTAAGATTTCTTGGAGATCATTGGATGCTCGTAGAAGAAGTCGTCTCTCCATTTAGTCGGCTCTGGTGAAAGGTACAATTGAGACATGTCCCGTCCCATCATCTTTTGCGGTATGGGCAAACCAGCGGCTGCCAATATTGTCGGCGCCAAATCGATATTCAACGTGAACTCATCGTTGGTTGTGCCTCGATTCTCCTCCTTCATTCTCGGGTCTCGTATGATCAATGGCACACGTATCGACCTGCTCACGGTCGAATTCGAAGTAAGCAACAACGGAGACGTTAGGGAGATTCTTCGAAAACCAAACAAAAAAATGCACATCCCACGGAGAGATTCTTACTCTTGGTGAGGATACCTAATCGAGGAAACGATCGGCAAAGTGTAGCGAAAAGAGTAGCGTCAGCGATTATTCCGTCGAAAGTCAATATTGCCTCAATATAAACACGAAATATAACTCCCGCGCGATCTTTTCTCACCACTTGTCCGCCAGTCCATGCTGAGACCGATTTTGGGGCGGTCGATATCGTTTTGGCGGGGGAGAGAGAGTAGTGTTTGAGTATCATCGATTCATCAGGCGTTGAAATCTGAACACCGCGCATGACTAGATAGTGCACTCTCGGACGAATATTCCTTCCACTCACCTCGGCATGGAAGTTGCCGTTGTCAGTCGTGAAAATTATCACCGTATTGTCCAGGACGTCTTGACGTCGCAATTCTTCCATTATGGCCCCGCATGCGGCGTCGACCTCCGTGGCTGTCATTATTATAACCAAGTATAAAAAAGACCGCCCAGATGAGATGAGAGGGGACGAAAAAAAAAAAAGGATGCAAATCGCCTTTTTTTCCCACACACGTGTAAATATTATTATTTTTCGACGCGAGAAAATTTCTACTCACCCATGCGGTAATAATTCTTCATCATGGTCTGGTGCATCGTCGCATTATTGAATCTCATGCGCCAACGAGTACGTCCCTCGTTCCTCTCATCGAAGAAGTACGGCATTCTCTTCCATGCCTCGTCAGTCGCTGCTTTCGGCATCGGTATCGTATCGTTGACGTACCAACCCATGCTACCTTCCTGTGGCATGTACTGACGAACGTCAGAGTCCTTCGCGTGCGTCGCGTAGAACGCGACGTTCAGGAAGAAGGGCCTATCCCGCGGCCTGGTTACTAGGAATCGCAACGAGTCAGCCTCGTTCTTTTCCGTGATGTGCCATAATTTGTCGCCGATCTTGCGATAATGCCACCCGTCCTCCTCGACGTTGTAATGCACACCCCGTTTATCGAAGGGCATGTATATTCCCCACTTGCCGGAATGTCCGACGTGATATCCCGCATTCGCGAGCAACTCGTAGAAGCTAAGCTCCGTCCAATCGGATGGAGTCTCGTTCATTTTCGATGTCGGCTTGTCCATGCCGCCCCAACAGCACGGTTTCGTCGTATTGTGACGACTTACGTACAATCCGGTGTACAGAGTCGCCCTGCTTATCCAGCAAACGGACGTAGTGACGCAATTGTGAGAAAATCTCATCCCGTCGGAAGCGAGGGCGTCCAGAAATGGCGTCTTGAGTATCGTATTCTTGGGCGTCGTATCGTGATACGACGATAGGGTATGATGAGTCCAATCGTCCGCGTAAAGCAACAGTATGTTGAGACCGGTGAGATTACCCTCCCCCCCGTCGGGTCTTTGCTTCTCTTGCCGTTGTCGTTGTTGTTGTTCCTGCCATTGTCGTCGTCGATCCGATCCTCGATATCCCATCATCCTCCCGCCCACCGTGGCATCGGGAGTCGTCGTAGTCGTCGTCCCCCCCCCGTCGTCATCGTCGTCGTCATTGTCGTTCGTCGAATCGAGCAGACCCAGCAGTCGTTCGCGCATTCTTTCGTTCCTATTCCTTAAATCCAGTATGCCATCCTCGAGGACGTCGATCCTGTCGCGTCGTTGACCGCTAGTAGGACCGCCGAGGGCATCGTCGCCATCGTCCCGTCCTTTCGCGCCCCCGTCGTCGTCGTTGTGCGTCGACGGGGGGGGGGATTCGATCGCGATCGACCTCTCGAGCAGCCTGAGGAATCCGCCGTGTCCGGTAACGTCCGTTACGATGCGGCGATATCCGGCGTCGACGTTGAAGTTGACGTATATCGTTGACAATATCAGCATCATGGACGAGTATACGACGGCGTGCAACAACGTGGACGACGACGACGACGACGACGTCGTCGTGCGCGTGGATGATTGGGGTGGAGGCATCGTCGGATTATTATTTTGCCATCACAAACCGCCCCGCGCCTGTTTCCATATAGTATATATATTTATATATAGTATATATTGCGAAAAACAAGGCACGGCCTACACTACCCACCACCCCACCACCACCCTCGATTGGTAGTATTGAATATTATATGCTGTTGTGTTGTGTGCCGAAGAAATAATAATGTGCATGTGTGGGTTACTTATTGTTTTGGAGGAGAGAGAAACAAAAAAGAAAAAAATCGTTGCCTGTGTCGTCAGTTATCTACAAAACCTTACTCTACAGTCAGCTCAGTTAGAGAGAGGTAGGAAAAGGGAGTCTCCGCGGGATTGGATTTTTGGCGGGAGCATGAAAACCGAGAGAGATATATGCATGCTGACGATACCTTACGCTCTGACTGACTCTCTCTCACATCGATGTGACGAAGAACGTCCAAAATCAAAAAAAAATTAAGTGGCGTCGCTCGCCGATGATATGACTCACACATAGTAACACAGGGAGGTCTGGAAGGACGAACAATAATACAGTAAAAATATATTTAGACGATGCAACATCGATCGACGTGGTCATTCCTGGCCACGATGGCGATGGTAACGACGGCAGTCGTCGTCATTGCCCGGGGGGGGAATCACGGCGTCGGCGGCGCGGTCGACGCGATGATGACGCCGTCGGCGACGTTCGTCACGTCGACGACGACGACGACGACGACGACGACGATGCGACAACTGCCACCGCTACTGCGACGACGACGACTCTCCACGAGCGTGCCGTGGACGTCGTCATCGCGGACCGCCACAGCCGATACAATTGCGAGGAGGACGATGGGGGGGGAACGAGGAATATCGTCGTCAACGTCGTGTCATGGGAGGGGGGGAGGACCGCGCGGCATGACGTTGTACGCCAACGCCAAAGACGACGACGACGACGACGACGAAATCCGCGACGATTCTACCGCCGGCGTCATCACGCCGCGACAGCCGCCATTTTCGCTATCCACGGCATTATTCCTCGCCGGACTTGCATTCGACGCGTACGTCGGGCCGCCACCCTCCTCGTCACGGTGGGAACGGGGATCGTCGGGATTGAACGTCGCATTCCTATCGGCATCGTACACCCGATCCATGTACAGGGGCATCATCGAGGTGACTCCGATACGCGCCACGGACCTGCCGGACGAGGACGATGCCGCCGAGGGACTTATCACGGGGGGGGGCGTCGATGCGTCCCTATTGGTATCGGTCGTCGAGGGGGCGTGGACGGAAGATGTGCGCAAGCTCGAGAAAGAGCAGTATCACGATGGAGTGCTGGACCTCGCGGGATGCGCCCACGTCGGACGGTCGTCGACGGCTTGGGGGAACGTAGACGAGGCCAAGGCCAGGATGAACAGGAGCAGGGGCGGGAGCGGCGCGTATCACATCAAGTCGTCGTGGGGACGGGGCGGGCAGGCGGTGTGGGAGGGCGATCCTCCCTTTTACCTGTACGTGCAGGATCCGACTACGGCCCGTCTAGTGTTCACGCTGTACGACGAGGACGTCGTGGGCGGCGGGAACTCGATCGGCTCGGCTCATCGGAAATTGGTCGATCTGTTGCCGGGCGTCGCATCTAAAACGGACGACAGGGATACGATAGAGGCGCTCAAATCCCAGGTCATGAAATACCTGAAGGAGTCCGGGAGGTTGCAGGATGCCATAACTGTACGAACGGATCCGATCACCGGCATCGAGGAGACGTCGATAGACGAGGACGTGGTCATGGAGGCGATTAATCAATCGTACGGATCCGGCACGATCGCAACGATAAAGATGACGTCGAAGCCTAGGAAGAAGGATAAGGGGGGACAGCGCGCCGTGGGCATGGCCGCGGGCGCCATGATCGCCGGACCCGCCGGGGCGGCCGTGGGGGGGATATTGGCGAGCATGTACGAGGGGGAGGTCAGGGGCAAGGTCGAGGTGGGATTGCGATACACGCCGATACCGCGCGTCGATCTATTGCGATCGTCGTCGTCGTCGTCGTCGTCGTCGTCATCTTCGAGTGGGATCGAGCGGCACAGGGTCAAGGGTGGATTGCCGGGGGTGGAATGGGGAGAGCTGTACGAGAGGTACGTCGGTCAGAGGGGGGACGTCGTTGACGTCGACGATCCCATGGCCACGCCTCCTCGAGACCTTGAATTCTGTTGCTTCGTAACGCACGACGATACGGGTTGCTCGTGCGCCGTGTATCGCTCCCTCGAACGCAAGCTAATATGCGTGTCGTTCCGAGGGACTTGCGCGCCCAAGGACCTCGTCACCGACGCCACCATCGTCCAATCCGCGTGGATCGCAGGCGAGGACGTCGAGAATGCGGCGACCGCGAAGGTGCATACCGGTTTCCGCAATAGCCTCGATTCCATATCGAGGCGGCTCAAGGAACTGGTGTTGGCGGCCGTGACGCCTGGGGACGATTTCGCGAATTACGACCTCCTGGTCACGGGACACTCGTTGGGCGGTGCCCTCGCGACGTGCTTCGTCATGGACGTGGCGGAATACGGCATGGACGCCGGCAGGGGCCTGCCACAGCTCGTGCCGTCCGAGGCTTGGTGGAATGGCATAGCATCGACGCTACTCGCGATGGGGGGGAAGGCGAATCTTGGATCGAGTCCGCCGCCGCCGCCCCGTCCCAGGACGCTCAAGATGTATAACTTCGGGAGTCCGCGCGTCGGTAACGACGCGTTTTGTTCGAAATTCGACGCCATGGTCGAGAATGGCGCGATAACCGAGGCTTACAGGATAGTTAACGGTCTGGACGTCGTCGCCCGTACCCCGCGCACGGTCAACGCCCTCGTCCTGGGAAACATCGGCTACGATCACTGCGGGCCTACCGTTTTGATTACGGAGTTCTCCGATCGCGACAGCGACGATGCCGATAACATCCGTACAAAGGAGATGCTATGGATCGAGGGGCAGAGCGACGACGCTGCATGTCCAGTCAGGGACGGAAGCTTCGGGGATAAGGGTTTCGCCCAACGCGAGATGAAGCTATTGCAGAGCATATTCTCCGGCGAGGGGTTAAGTCATCACATGGAAGATAAGTACTATCAGGGCATGGGCATGTGCGCCGGCTTCGCCGCGTTCGCGGGACGCGAGTTGGTGACCTTGGAAGAATTTAGGTCGATGGGTGCTAATGATGTAAGTGCTTAGAGTAGTTATCGTCAATGGGGGTTTCGGTTGGTAAGTAACGTCAAGGCGTTTCTCCTAAGACATACAGTAGCGATACAAAACTTTTGCAACGCGGAGTCTATCCCCCGATATCCCGGCGGCGTGCCGATACCTGTGAAAATCAACACACGCATGGGAAGTAGAGTGTTTGAGTGTGCATACTACTTATGCATGGCCCGTTCCAGAGTGAGCATGTCTGCGGAGGCAACGTCACCCCCAGCCAGACATTTCTGGAGATGAGACGTTTTTTTTGTATTTTTCGAAGACCCTTAGCCTCTCTTCGGCCGTGACGAAAAAGTGACGGTTCTAAGGCCCACTATTGACGTTGCTGCTCGGGACGTTTCTTTGGGTCACAAAACTGTTCCAGCATCGTAGCCCCGACAATCTTTCCTTCCTCTACTCAACTCCGGTAAATCAATCACGAAATGCTGCATAAAGAGATGGGAGCACCCTCTATATCGGAGGCATATTTTGTACTAGTAGTCGGCCTTCTCTTTGCCTTTAATAGTGGTTTCGTGAATGGTCTCTGCCTAAGTGGATTGCTTACGAAGGAAGGCTCTCACAAACAGGCCGTTTCTGGTGTAACAGCAGCGTATACGAAATCTGGCCTCTACCTCGCTGATGGAATATTCAAGGAAGCTGGATTCGAATTTTCACTCATACTAGCGTTCGTAGGGGGCGCGATTGTCTCTGGCTTGATGACACCCCAGGCGATTCCTCATAAGCTCCTTCCCTCGTATGGGCCCACCTTTCTGCTTGGGTCTTTATGTCTGTTTGCTGCTGCGTGGATCGCCGACGACCGACCGTACGGACGGGTTCAATACATTTTTGCTGCAATGGCCAACGGAATGCAAAATGGAATGTCATCGATGTATACGGCCAATCTCATTCGCACATCTCACCATACCGGAACATCAACAGATATTGGTGTAATCCTTGGACAGATGCTCCGTAGAAATTGGAAGAATTACTGGAGGTTCAAGGTCCTCGTTGGTCTTGCCTCCTCCTTTTGGTTTGGTGGATTGATTTCCTTTTATGCGGCGACGAAATATTTCCATCGTGCACTTTGGTTCAGTGCAGGGTTATTCTTCGGCATAGGTATGACACATCTCGCATATGTGATGCTGACGCAAAAAGTGAGCCTTGTCCAGGCGTCGTTTGGTACATGGAAATGGGACGATCTTCTTGAACGCATGACTTGCCCGATGGATCTGGGGTCTGCTTCGGACCTGGCGGATGAGCAGATAAACTTCACCTTTGATGAAGTTGATCAGGAAGGATTAGTCAAATCTAATACTGACAAGTTGAGCGAAGGGCTTGGAAAAATTGGGATCGGGATGGATTACCTAAAGTCTTTATGGCAGCGTTTCACGAAACAACAATTCAGCAACGAAAGCGCATGACGCAATAATGCAGCGACGTAGATTAACTCATATCATCTGCCGAGTCTGCCATCACTAATATGAGTGAATGGACTTGTGATGTCTTTTTGGATGCACTGAGACATTCTGCAAATCGACCGAGCAATTGGCTTGGAAATAATGGCAAATTCTGATGGCAGCAATTACGGCTTTTTATGTAATTATTTATCCTTCTCTAGACCCGACTCAAACGTATGAGATCCAATTCAATAAATATTGTCCATCGTAAAACAATCCTAAATACCGAAAGTACAGACGGTGAACTCATGATGACCATGGGATTCGAACTTATGGACATTGTGACGCATGCGAAGCGAGATGGTCATTCCTTCAGTCCTAATAATAAAGACATCGCTCAGTAGATGTTACTCACGCTGATCGGCGTAACGCCACAAGATGCTCGGCGAAATAAAGCCATCAACTTCGTGCACGATTCCAGTCTTTGTCGCATCTGCAAACTCCAACGATTTGACGACCTTGGCTCCGTTCAATGTCACACCTCCATCCTCTATGATGTTTGAGGTAAATATAACATCAGACGAAGATATCTACGGAAATCAAGAATAGGGTGTAATCGTCTATTCACCTTTCCCACCCACGCCGAAGAATCCTCCCGATACAGTTCTCTCTGCCAATACAACACCCCCCTCGGTGACTATACCACTCGAATTATAAAGCTGGTCCGCAGTAACAGGCTCAAAAACGACATCGTACGACGCAATCTTTTCTGAAACCTATAACAAGGAGCAGATGAATGGCATATTGTTGTTACTCGGCACGAAAACCCGAGCGATGAACCGGATGCGATCAGTAACCAGCCGCACCCACCTCGGCATTACGGATGTCTCCCAACTGCAATCTTTTCTTCTCACCCAGGGCATCAAATGCGGCCTCATTGGGAGCAAAGATGGTAAATCCCTCGTCGGCTTCAATTACTTTCTTCATCGCATTGGCGTTCTTGGCAGCAGGATGGATAATTCGTCGCCAGGTAGTCCTCGACGTTGCTTGCGCTGTTGTAGATTGAGGAGGACGAGCGGGCGGCGATGCGACATGTGGTGGTAGAGCAGGGCATGAAGGCCAAAGCCGTGGTGATGATGGCGAGTAGGATGAATAGAGATCCCATCGTCGGTCGGGTCAACATCTGGAGACCATCATGGTGCGATAGAATGTTACTATCACTTTTTATTGGACAAAAAGTGAAACAAAAAAAGAGGAAAAGTGTCAGCCCAAGAAGGAAAGCCTGAGGTGTTTAAGATCGACTTTTCACATAGGAATAAGTAGTAAAAAGCGAATCCAGAATAACCCCCAAGACAAAGAGGAAACAAGAGTATGATGTTGTAACAACACAAAACACGAGTTATCATGAGATTGTTCCGGTTGCTTGGGGCGTCGACAGTGGCTACCATTGCCACGGCATATGTGCCGCCGCACATGGAACTTCCAGCGACTGGAATATGGGCAGATATCGGCGCGGGAAGTGTGAGGAGTCGACAGCCGTCGCGGCAGCGCGTCGGGGGATGTTTCTCTTGTTGTGTGCGCATTCGTATAATTACTGAAACAGCGCCTGTCTCACTAATAATCGTTTTTGCTTTGCTTTCCTCGTGCAGCTTGTTACTCTTGAATTCAAATCCAAGTCGACGTCGGCACTTGAAGGAGACGGGTCATCACTGGTGTCGGAGACGGCATGCATGTCCGCAGAGGATGTGATCGGGGAGCACTCCGGCGAACACGGCTGCATAGCCTTCGCCGTCAGGCGGCCTGGTGAGACAGAGTTCACGTGCAAATCTAGATGCGTTTACTCAGTCGATTCTCAAAATAGTCGTGACAAAAATGGCCAATCCCTTGATTAGGATGAGTTCTGTGCCGCGAGGAGGGCAAAGGTCAGTTAGGCGTGGCGTGCACCATCTTATCATGAGTCACGTCCCCCGAGTGCTCACAGGTTCATCTGCACCACTATAAAATCTGTGTTTTCGACGAACAGCTATTGCTGACCTCGCGGCGAGAGAGGACAAGCCACTTGATGGATTTGGTATATTCGGGGTTGTGAAGGAGGTCGGGGTCGACGACGAAGGTATTTACTTAATCTGCTGCGCTCATGATAATTATTTTTTCATCGCAGATTTACAGGAGTACAAAATCACGATATACCTTCAACATCCACAGGACTTTTCGATTTTCAATCTACTTACTTTCCATATCCGCTCTATCGTGATGAGGGGTACGTTTTAGAAAAAATAGACTATTTTTACTTGCAGTGGATTGCACTGACTATCTTATATTCACTTCATCGTTACCTTCGACGTAGAAAAACCTTCTACAATGCCCTGGGCATGCGAAAATTGTCAGTAAAATTCACATCGTGGAATCCAATAACAATTTTCAGGGGCATTCGTGGAATGTTAAAAAGGATAAAGAAGAAGAACATAAGTGGTAACATGAAGGGAGAGGGATTGGTACAAGGAGGTATAATCATTTTTGACAAAAATGGTAAGGCAAGGTATGCGTACCGGGAGGAAACTGGATTTGAGGTGGGTGCAAATTAATGGTTTTTTCTTCATAATTTCAGTTCAAGTCGATTTACCTCTCAATTATAATTATGATGCGACGCCGCACACGGAAAAGGTCCCCATTGATGATATCATACGTGCGGTGAAAGCAGTGAGAGGGGAGAGTTAATTTATTACATGAATGAAGTCGTTCGCTTTTGGTAGGATGACCGCACTATGATGACGGTAGCTTGATTCATCTTGCATGAAAGAGCAATACTCGAACTACCTGAAAGAGAGCAGCGGTCAAATCTCTTCAAAAACGAGCAGCTTTGTTATAATGAATTTTGTTAAGACTGGATACGAGATCATTAATTTTAGTACACAAAAAGCCAGTAATGTTTCTGATCCCCTACTCCTAGGTACTTGACTCGAGGCAACGAATCATCATCTCCATCTGAAGATGCAGCGGTGGACATTGAATTTTTGTACTTACCATATTGTACACATTCTGACAATTTCATCGAGCTCCATCGCATCATCATTCTGATGGACTTCAGTCGTAAAGACTGAATTCCATCGATCGGACAGCATGCCAATAGTAATATTACATGTCAGGGGTTTAAGCAAAATGTAGGACTTCCTACAGTAGTTTTGACAAACCTTTTTGTTCATTCCCAAACCATTGACTTTTCATGCCAATGTTTTTTCCTCCTTGATGATAAAAGAGTGTCATTGTTACAGTGGTGAGGTTGAAGATATTGATTACTCTCCAGTCAAAATGCATCATCTGTCCATTGGCATCACTTCTAGGACTGTCATAAAACCAATAATAAATAGGTAGTAACAGTTTGAATTTGGTTCACCTAAAAAAAAGTGTGAAACCAAATTCACTCTATGTCCAGACTGTGTGGGATTTTTATAAATTCCTATGTGAGAGGTTCACACTGTATCCTTGGTGGTGTGTGGGTTGCACTGACTGAAATCAGTCTTTTTGACTGAATTCAGTCTCACTGTCTTGCCCATATTACGGAGTGATGCCATGGCGCTCGTCAGAAGCCTGGGGCACTATACTGTAGCCCATGGCTTCTAGTTGCTATGATTTTGTGTCGGCACAAGGGGACCAAGGTTATAATGACAAATTTGGTGGTGCGCTATCGTACTATGGCGGTTTTGGTCATCGTCTTTGTCAACTAACTATGTATTTAAGACTGATAAATCTAAAAGGGACCGTTTGTTTTTTTGGCGGAACAAAAAAATCAAACCGGACAGACCGCTCTCGAAAAAAGGGTCGTTTCGAGATAAATCGATTTTAATTTTTTTCCACAATGATAGGCATGAAATGGAGCCACTCGTCCGCTGATAAGCATAAAAAAGCCTGACAAGCATAAAATGGACCGTCCGCACTGATAAGCATAAAAAAGACTGATAAGCATAAAATGGTCTCGGTGCGCCGATAAGCAAAAAAAGGCCTCACTAGGAAAACAAAGCATAAAAAGGCCTGATAAGCATAAAAGGGACTCCTAAATATAACTTCAATAATAACATTAAAAAAGAATGTGGGAAAAAGCCTTGTTGACTAAAAAACCCCTCCAACTATGCCCTACCCTCTTCGAAATCACCGAACGCCTTTGTTTCAAGTTGCACCTTTGTTTTGTCGTATTTCTGCGTCGAGATGATGTTTGTTCATGACGTTAGCTAGAGTACTTATAAGTACAAAAGTAGGTAGGTAGAGTTTTGGTGAGGTGGTCACACATCAGACCAAACCTGAATTTGCGACACAGCATTTTCTGGACAAAACAGAAACAATAGCAATATCAAACAGACGAAAATGAATTGATAACCAAAATTTCGTCCGTTTTTTGCTCCCGCCAAAAAAACAAACGGTCCTTTTTAGATTTACCAGTCTTATTTTTTGCACTAGTTAAAAATTCTCCGTATGTGAGTTGTGTGGTATGGTAGATTTCGGCGCACCGAGTTTTTTTTAAGTAGAACTTGTTGTACTATTTCTACGTAACAACAAGTACGAGTTTTTCTCCTGCCAAAACTTGTGAGTTGTGATTGATGTACGGTAGATTTTGGCACGCCAAGTTTTTTTTAGGTAGAACTTATTGTACTATTCCTATATAGTAATCTTGTACATACCTACTAAGGTGTTAAGCTGTTAAGTAGCTAATAAATAGTTTATAGTTTAAACAATTATCGTCTAGTGTGGGCAGATGCCAAATCTAGGGTTCCGAGCCCCAAAATGAACTTTGCTGCGGCTAACATATTAAACCATCGGCCCTCCCCCCCCCACACACACAAGTCCCATTCCCCTTTGTTCCAAGATTATGCCGATATCCGGTTGCCAAAGATAGTCCATTCCTTCATCATTAATTATTAATAAGAAGCCTCTAGCCCCCCCTCTTGTTTGTAGCCCTATATTTTGCACCCCCATTTTCGTCCGTGTTCTATCTCTCCTATCGCCAAACTGTTGCTCGTCAATTAATACCATTAAATTCCCCCAGTCATGATCGATCTATTGATATGCGTTGGTCGTCACCTGATGGGTATTGACTCCAATTGCTTTGATTCCATCGATGCTATCATGCTGGAGCATATTTTTTTCTGATTTTTCTTCCCAGCCATCCCACAACACCACACAAAAAACCAAAAATAACTAGCAAACCATGAACAATCGGCACCCGCTTCCCTATTCCGATCAATATCTCAATATCCACTGCTCAATAAATTCCCCCCAAATATCATCATGACGCGAAAACCATTTTTGAAGTTACTGGATTGGTTCTATCTCCATTGCGCCGATAATCATGCGGCGCTTCAAACTAAGAAGGGCATGATCGATGTCGCAGTATGGTCAATGATGTATGTCCTTGATGATTCTCTCTCCTCCACAGAGTCATCGGATGACGATCTGCGGAAGCAATTCTATCAAGATCTCATCACCGTACACAAGTGCACGGGTGCCCACGCTGTATTTCACTCTGCTAAATACATTGGTCCCATATTGAGGGAGCGGCGCAATCTAAGAGACAATCGTGATTTCACCGTGAAAGAACTGTACAGGCGTCATAATTTTGCTGAAAGAAATATTTGGAAGAGGAAGGCAGTAAAGATAAAGAATGGTCCGCCCATACCACCAGCCTCTTCTGCCAACGACACTAGTGAGTCCACCCACTCCTCCTCTTCCAACACTGTTGACGTTCCAGATCGTGCTCATGTGGACAAAGGTATTGGCTCGAATAGTGGTCTACCGAATATCAGCTCTGCTGTTGCTTCACCATCTACTCAAACTGTGAACATGATGGTTACCACACCTCCAATTTAAAATTTGTCGAAACATGATATCGCTCAATCCAAATCAATGACTAAGTCCATCACTGAATTTCAGGCACCAGACCAAAGTGCAGAATCAAGCATTGCAACCGACGATGATAGAGACTCATCAAATGCAGATGGAGAGTCCAATCTCGTAGAATCAAGCATTGCAACCAATGATGATGGAGACTCATTGTATGCAGATGAAGACTCCAATCATGTAGAATCAAGCATTGCAACTAACGATGATGGAGTCTCCATCTGCATACGATGAGTCTCCATCATCGGTAGTTGCAAT
>JALLPB010000082.1:0-24810 GCA_036939975.1 Cyclostephanos tholiformis | reverse complement strand
AGATTGAAGTAAATTCCCAGTAAGTAAGTAAGAGGTAAGAAGGTGCTTGAATAACTTTGGATAACCCCAGGATGGGGGTATTAACAATCACGGACGTTGATGATTATGGCATGGACAAATTACTCCACAATCATCCGGATTTGGATCGCTGATGCTGGGGAAGCTGGAATAACTTGTGGGGTGGGGAGGCACTCTTGCAGGGGGGGGATTGCCGTTACTGATCAAACAGCAGTGAAGAACTACTCTGTCCTGTTGGCTCATGAAAGCAATATTTCAATATCACATTCGTACACCTCCAAGTCAAACACTTGGTATGCTGCTGAAACCTCTATTTGCGGATCTATTGCTACTCTTGGAGTAATTGCTACAACCCATTTCATCGCCATTGATAAAGAGGACAAAGATATTTGTGCCGAATTGAAGTTTTTTCTGGAAGCTACTTGTAAGCTGTATGACATTGTGACACATTTCTTTGGTACTCCAGTTTACCCAGTTCAGCCGTGGTTACTATATTCTACTGATGATACCACTGAGTATATATATGATTGATCAAAAACAGCATATGTCCCTTATGTTCTAACGATGGGAACATCTATTTCAAAATGAGGGACACATGCCATCTACAAATGTGACAATGACAAATCAATGAGTGGAGTGCATGATAAGTTGACATTCACCTTCTCTGTGATGGGTACATGCTTTCCACTGGTTTGTACTGTTACTGGTTTGACTGAAAAAGAGATGCCTACTGGAAAGGAGTTTATTCATGTGAAAATACCTTGTCTATGCATTGGTGGGGGTGGTGTTAGCATAAACAATCAAGAAGTAGGCCATCTTTGTTTCATGAGAAATACCATGGGCACCAAAAAGAAGAGATTTCTAAGTATCAGGGGACAATACTATTTCCAGGAATCAATGATCATCACAAATGGTTTGCAAAATTTGAAGCTCCATCTATGAGCTCAATACCGGATAAGCTGGCTGCAGTATCATATTGTGATGGTGACTTCAGTCAAATTGAAGCCATCAAGTCGTCAATTGATCTATTCATTGACAACAAAGTGATGGCGAATAAACAACATGCATCTCGGTTGGCTGTCGAGCAAGCAGCTGATGTTGGAAAGTCATTCAAGCTGATTAAGTCCGTGTTACCATCATCATACTCAGTTCAGCACATTTGGGCGACAAAGTGATTGCAAATAAAAAACATGCATCTCGGTCGGCTGTCGAGCAAGCAGCTGATGTTGGAAAGTCATTCAAACTGATTAAGTCCATGTTACCATCATCATACTCAGTTCAGCACATTTGGGCTGATATATGTCTAACGAAGGCACTGATGATTGATTCATACAAAGTGCAACTAAATGATGGTCTCAATTTTGCACCCAACAAGATGAAATCATTGATCAATTTCATTTCAATCTTATCAGAGATGGCAACAAAAGCTTGTACTGTGAAGAACATACAGCATTGATTCATCATGACCGGACAGATAGATGAGATGAACATGCATTTTCCAGTTTTTGACAGAATACTCTCAACCTGTTGGTGAAATCCAAAGAATGAAGAATATGAGAACATTGAGAATCACATGACAAACTTTCTTTACCATTCTAGTGAATATGGTTATATCTTGGAGGATGTATATGATCAGATAGGTATAGTGTGTTAATACCCCCATCCTGGGGTTATCCAAAGGTTATCCAAGCACATACCTCTTACTTACTTACTGGGAAATTACCTCGTTCTAGCCCCGACGCAATAGAGACCCCATAAATTAGATCAGTTCCTTATCACCATGTAAATAGATCAGCATAGTGAGGGATCATGACAGCATTGTTGTGAGGTCTTACAGAAGGCCACCATTTCTCAAGAAAGCTATCAGCATTCTAAATGCCTTCCTCATGAACATCAAATCCATCTTTGAAAGGAAAGAATTGCTCAGAATCAGAGTATTGAAAGACAGAGGAAAGATTTAGTAATTCAGAAGCATCTTGATAAGATCACTAGAGATGATGATATTGTCAGGAGTTTATGCAAGAAGCTTGAAGTGGGTGGCCTGCTTACTGATGGCAAACAAGTTGGAACTGTAAATGAAGAGTGAGTTCAAAAATGTTGACTTTGTAGATTGTTGCATGAATGTTCCAATCTAAACCATACTGACATTACAATAGGTATATCATACAATGCACACTTCAGATGTTTGCTGACATGAAGTGCAATGACCTAGATGCATTCATCATGGCTTGGCAAGATGCAGAGAAGCCAGAATTCACTGCTAGGAGCAAAATTCCAAAGAACGGAATGTTAACAAAGGCATAAGTTGGTGAAAGAAACAAAATTTTGATAGCATATCATTGCAGGCTAATAAAAAATTCAACCGGATGAACATCACCTCAAGATACAGAGATCACCAATGATGAGAACCAATCTATTGCTGTGTTTGAAATCTCATTGGGAGAAAGGGGCGGTGATGGTGTTCTTCCGTCTCAACTTCTTAGTGATGAGCGATGGGTGAAGTTTGTCATTTCATTGCTTGACCTTGAAAACTTGAATGTATCAACGATGATATGTGAGCAACAAAAAATCTAAGCCAATCATCTTGTCAAGATTCTTTGAGACCATTTCCAACAGCATATCATCCATTGCATTAAAGACAAATGCAAGCGTACTCACTGGAGTATGCATTTGCATATTCTAACCTTGCCGTGAGTGCAGCATGCATGGTGTTAAGCAACCACACAGTAGACAAACTCTACTGTCTTCAAGAATCTGATAGTCTTCTTTCTCCTATTCCTTACAATTTCTATCAGTGTGTTTGGTTTCCAAATCGTGAAAGGGCTTACCTCTACTATGACAATAACAAAGGATGCTTTGTTCGCAGTGGAAAGATGACTCATTGGGGTTTCACTGTATGTGGGAAGGAGCATTTTGATGAGTCCAGAAAGGTGAAAAGTAGCACTCACTTATATGACCTATACCCTTCTAGAACCTATCCCAGAGCTCGCAAGAGGGTATCAAAAGGTACCTTTCAGACTCTGCAGCAGGTCATTGGAGCTGGCTGGGATCCTACCTTGGACATTGCAAAGATGCTGGACAGAGTTGGACAAATGGTTGGCTTTTGATCATCAATGAGAAAGAGATGAAGCAAATTAAATCAAGTATGAGAAAAGCACTTACAGATATGCAGATGTTTCATGATATGTGTGCATATCAATTTGAATTGGGATACAACTTGTCCCTATCTCCTATTTGCAATGTGTCAGAGAGTCCGGGATTTGAATCTGTTTTAGGAATCTACAGTGGGAGGTAGATGCAAATCAATGTTAGATAGATGTGATGAATATAAATGAAAGAGATAACAGTGGTCTGGACATAGCATTTGACTGTCGAGCCGGCCGACGGATTCTACAAAGAGGCAGCAGACGGATTCCCCCACGAGCCAGCCAACAGATTTCCCCATGAGCCAGCCGACGGATTCCCCCACAAGCCAACCAATGGATTCCCCCACAAGCCAGCCAGCTGATTTCCCTATGAGCCAGTGGATGGATTCTTGCACGAGCCAGCCGATGGATTTCTCCACAAGCCAGCCAATGGATTTCCTCATGAGCAAGCCTGCTGGCGGATTTCCATATGAGCCAGCAAACAGATCCTCGCACAAGCCAGCCGACGGATTTCCCCATGAGACAGCTGAGGGATTCTTCCATGAGCTAGCCAATGGATTTCCCCATGAGCCAGCCAGCCGGCAGATTTCCCATGAGCCAGCCAATCGATTCTTCAAGAACTGTGTGGAAGGGAGGCTGGTGTGACATAGAATGGAGGAGATGGGCAACTGTCGTGTCCTGATGCCCAGATTGGCTTGAAGGCTGATTTTGTAGCTCTATTTTTGGTGGAGAAATGGCCAAAAGAAGCAGAAGGGGGTGGTGCGTTGAATGGTAGCAGATTTTTGCACTCACCGTGATCTACACACGCACTTTACACAGCGCCACTAGCACTGCACAGCACCCAACACCCTACGGATACAGCAGCGCCTTCTACACAGTGCAATGAGATGCTGACTCACGTCGATTTGCCTTTGTTTTGATGTTGTTGACTGATCTATTGATTGGTGTCATGTTGGTGTTTTGGAGGCACTCTCTACAAACCTTCTGATTCCTACACACACAAGTAGAAAGTGGGTTGGCAGAAGAAAAATGAGAAAAATCTCATTCGTTTACCTTTCACTTAAGCTACAGTACAGTCTTATGTTAGATTAGATTTGGCAGAAAAGGGGGACTTTACTAGTCAAAGCCCCATCTTTGTGCCTCAGAATGGTCGAGTCATTAGTAGTTACTCGTGCCATGATCCATCACAGGCCAAGAGCCAAGGGTGCGGTAGGAGGTGCCAGGTGTGATCTGTGATCATAGGTAGATCAGGCAGTGTATTATGGCCATGGGACATAGGTAGGGGTCCCCAGAACAGGCGAGCTCAATGACTTCCTCCCTTACACCATTCTTCTGACTAGTGAAGGTGAGGGAAGCAAACCGTGCCCAGGAAATTTCCTTGGCGGGTGCAGTAAGGAGGCGAAGTTTTGTGTCACCGATGAAGAGTTGGGTGTCAGTGAGGCAAAACAGGTCTTTGTCGTTGTCAATGTATTCACCCGGCTGGAGGAGGGAGAAGAAGGCAATGATGACCATGTTCGTGGTGGCATGATAAGTGTCATTGCCAGTGTCTGAAGCTGACATGACCACGATCCACCAGATGACCAAGATTGGGATGGGTTTGACTCTGAGGGGTGTCGGGTTGGTGATTTTCCATGCGGCCAAGGTGCATTGGAGGCAAAAGTTGATTTTGAATGCCGAGTTGAGCCGCAGGTCTATGGCCCCCAGATAAAGGAATGTCTGGGAAACATGCCGTACATAATCTTCAGCCGATCTAGACCAAAGGGGATTTACGTGGACCGCAAGTTCACCACTGTGTACTTGCTGTGTGAAGATTTGTAAGAATGGTATTTTGTCATTGAAGGCTTGGAGATAGGGCTCAATGCCCAAGTCACAGTTGAAGTCAATTCATTTGCTCCAGGCCGAGGCTCTGCTAGTGGCATGGCCAGGAGAGACTCCCATGAGGATTGTTTTCTGAGCAATGCCCAAAATCACGGATGAAACAATGTGCTTTGACGGGGTCCAGATTTGACAACCATCCGGCTGTGGGATATATGGGGCAAGAGAGGAGAGAAGGTGAGGCCAGGTCATGTCAAATTGTTGAGATAAGGCATCGGCAACATGATTCAAGGCGCTGGATATATAGTCAAATTGCGGGATATATTGGTGGATTTGCTGGTGAATTCCAAACAGGCAAAGGAAGTATGCAGGCGGTGCCAATGATGATGTGCTGCCTTTGCATTCCCAAAAGGTCATGATAAAGTTGACCCCTTTTGAAAGGACTGTGCATTCTTGCATGTCAAAGCATGAGGCAATGGGATCAAGATAAATGAGCCCACTGGCAAGATTGAGGTCTGAATTGGTGATGGTCCTGTGAGGGTTGGAATCAGTGACCAGGCAGGACGTGATGAACTCCAGCCATGGGAAGTGTCAGACAATGGAAAGTGAAGGTGAGAGGTTTCCTCTGGGGGTGACATTGGGACCCGGGAACCAGATGCCACCGGCGCCCAATCTGGAGGCATTGCGGTAGCAGTCAGTGGAAGTGGGATGACTTCCATGATTTGGGTGGGTCGCATTGCAATGTTATGGTGCATCTGCCGGAAATCATCCAGGGCATAATGGACTCCCTTGGTGAGGGCAATCCTGTTTTTAGACTAGGTGGAGAGGGCGGCTTGCATGGCAGTGAAGACATTGCGCACTCCTGGCAGGGCCAGTGACATAGACAGCAATTCACCAAGCATTTCATGCCACTGTTTTGTGCTGGTGCATCATTGTGATGGGGGAAGGCATTGAGTATATCATGTAGGCGGTCAATGCAATGTTGGGGTAGGCAAATCACCATTTTGATGGTGTTGATGATCCACCCAAGGACTTGTTTAATGGTGCCCCACAAGCAGTTGCCGGCGTCAGGTTACATAAGGGACACTGGTTTGCATTGTGTTGGAGTGTTGAGTGTAGAGAGTGGCCGGAAAACATCATTGATGGCATGTAGGAAGAGTCATCGGACCCAATGCTGAGTAGTGTCTCCCTGAGCCATGGCAATGAAATTGTTGACGTACTCATCCGTGTACGTGAGAGGTGTGGGCAGGAATGGTAGGGCCGGGTCCCATGGTATGGTGGTTGGGTGGGGGCTTTGTCTGGGGGTCAGGTTTGGTGAAGTAATGGATTCCGCAGCATCATCAAGAGGGTGAGGATGAGGATGAGGATGGACATTGGTACAGGTGCAAATGTTGGTGAGGTCCGTGATTGTTTCAGTCGCTGTGGAGAAAATGGTGGGACTGTTTTTCTACCCCATTGGTAACACCAGGGGGAAAGCGATTAGTGGCTCATGGCCTTTTGGTGTGGGTAGGCGACCCCAAGTTTGGTGATGCCATTGACGTTAAGGGCAATGAGGTAAAACCCGTCACTGATGTCTAGTTTCTTGAGGGTGAGAATGCAATCGAAGGCGTGCCCAAATTGCATTGCATCAAGTGCCCTGAGCAGGAGGGTTTCTTGATTCACATTCCACCAGCTGTAGTCCACTATCCAATGTGGATGGTGATCTTATTGAGGGACTACCCTGGGCGGTGAAATGCATAGATTTGGAAGGTGTTGGATGGCAGTGCAGAGTATGGAAGGATCAGCCATTGGCCTTTGTTGATCTGTCAACAAATTCCCTATGGAGGTAGTCAATGTAATCATGGAATGATGCATGGGAGCCCCTGACCAGGGCCCGGGTGACTTGATCTTCTGTCCATGGCGATGTCAAAAACTTGATGGGGGTGCCCCTGTGCTTGTAGAAGCACAGGAGGCAATAGGCCGGGTGGTGCACATGGTCCAAATGGGAGGAGTCACTGTGAGGATGGCGATGGGTGATGAGCCCATGCCATCCAAGGTGTCGCAGCAAACTCACATCATGGTCAATACTCACCTAGTTCTCAGGGGATCTCATTGGTCCATCACGCATTGGCATCTGGGCCCTGTTTCCTTGCTGGGTGCAATGCTGGGGGAGGGGAAGGCACTGATCATTTTGTGGATGTGGGGGGAGGGACAGGAGGTGTCATGGGGGGAGAAGGTAGTGGTATGTAACAGTGATGTGATGGTGTCAGAGCAGACGGTGGCAGGAAATTCACTAGGTTAATAGGACTACCTAGTGTTGTCTCGTCGTTGCTCCCACCACACCATCAGGTGGCTTTGTAGCCATGGTCGTGGCACCACGTGATAAAGGGGGCATACTCCTCCATCAAGTATGCAATGTGGTCTGTGATGCATGGGCAGTTAGCATTGCAGACTCCCTTGCTGTGCCAGGTGAGGCACATGGGTGTCGAGCTGTCATTTTTCACGTGCGGGAGCAGGGAGATTGTTCCATTCTTGATCTTGTCATAAAAGGCCTTCACCTTCAAGGCACTCATCTTGTGTGTGCCAAACAGTGGTTTGCTGAACTGAGCATTTTCTACTTGTGAGTCAATGCCCTTTACTGCTGTGGGTTTTCCCACACCCATGACCATTGTTGGTGTGGTTAGGTCACTGACCAAGGATCCTGATGCAGTTCCCACCATTGAAGGGGGGGCATTTACAGTGGATGCTCGGATGGAGGGGGTGTGAGTGTGAAGGTTCAGGAACACCCACAAGTTGTAGCAGTTGGTGAAGGTCTTGATTAGGTTAGATTCCCATTGTTGCTGATCCTGGATAAAATTGATGATATCATGTGGGTCAGGGCAGTGCCTGTCTTGTCCATTGCAATCAACCTGGGTGAAGTATTTTGTTATTTTTAGGGACAACCACTGGAGGTGGTAAACCCCTTTGAGCCCTTATAACACTGTGACATGGGTGGGGTAGGTGGTCCATCCCAGGTTATAAGCCTCCATGTAACCATAGTGCTCTTTGTGGAAGGCAATGAGGGGGTGCTCATGGGGCAAGACTGCGCAAAACACCACCAGCATTTGGAGGACACAGCGTAGGGAATCTTTGGGGCCAGGCAGGTTAAATTTTTGGCTTTTAAAAGAAGCTGGGCATCAGCGTACGAGGGGGTGGCACCTCCACGTTGGATGAAATCAATCTGCTGATTGATTCCCTGTGCTGTCTTGGCATTTGAATTGGTAAAAAGGAAGGCATTTCCAAGAGAGCCTGTCTCAAGTGCATAGTGGTTGAGCATTCCCCATTTTAAGGACGTAACTTGGGTAAGCAGGAACAGGGAGGGAGCAAACTGCTCGTAGATTGCACCCAAGGCAAGGAACTTTTTGACCACCTTCCCTTCAAATATCCCAAGTTGGTCCCTTGCTCGGTTCCTTGGCAAGAACGGTCCAGAGCAGGGCCAGTTCATTTTCCTCTTGCACACCTGAGTAAATGAGGAGTTGTGCAAAGTTTTCCATGCTGAGCCACATTGTCACAGTGGTTATTTCCTTGAGCTCATGATTCAGGCACGCTACTGCCTGTTCCTGCTGTTGTTGCTGTTGACCTGCCAAAATGGTGTTGATGAGTGGCTGAAGGTTCACTTCCAGCACTGCAACTTGTCATAGCCCCATTAGATGATCTACCAGCAGGGCTTCGGCTTGCTTGAGGAGCAGGATGTGGCATCCTGGGGGGGCAAGGGGTTCGATCTCTACAGTGGGTGCTTGGCCTTGCCCCGGATTGGTTAGCGCTGCCAGGCAGAAATGCATGAGTGGTTCACATGTGGCAGCCAGCCCATCTGCCTTGATCATAGGTAGGATGGTTTCAACAAAGTACTGGGGGTGATTCCTCCTGCATTGGCCAGGAACAAAGATGCATATTTGTTCGGCAAGGGGACAATGTTGCAAGTGCAAAATGTGGTTGTGTTCTCGCTCCCATCAGCAAATGGTCCCAGGGCCTGGGCATCGGGATCTGCAATCAACAGCCCTCTGGCATGTCCCATGTCTGGCACCATGATGCGGGGCGTGAGATTGAAGAGGTCATCATGAAGTTCCACCAAATATCCCTGGGTTCCCACCAACTCTCCTTCAAATGCAAACAACTTCCCATCTGTGGCTGCATGCTCCATGGCCCCCATGGCACGCTCATGTCTAAATGGCAAGAGGGGTGGGATGAGTTGCCCCCCAATCATCATGAGAAGGGCAATTGGGAGGCGCTGGTTGGATGCGCTGCAACCAGCTGCCGGACCTCCAGGGGAATCAGGTCTCCATCCCCTGGGACTATGTTAAATGGGGCCAAGAGCGCATTGTGACTTCCTTCAACAAGGAATGGGCCACACATGACATCATTGAACAACTCGGCAAACTTAGTGGGTAGGGCTGCCATCTTTACAATGAGTGGGAATCCTCACTCTTGGTGGCCTGATAGCTGTCACATCTTCCACTTGAGTTTCTCCAGACAAGCTGGTGGGGTGACTTATTGGACACGTAACCATGAGTGCCTTGCAGACCACTGTTGTTTTCTGCCTGATTGTCCGTGGGGGGGGGTCGTGTGACTTGTCAGCAAGCAATCCGTTCTCAGGGTGGTATTGTCTGCCGGCATCTGGGTCAGATCCATTTATCAAGATTCATAAGAGTTAGGTGGCTATGAATGCATAAAGCAGAGGTATAGCGGATGTGGAAATTCATGTATCTGCAGATCAGTGTGATTGTGGCTGGTGATTGTTTGCCTCGACCTGGTAAGACATATACCTTTGCATGGTGGCCTAAAACAAGTTCACTTTGTCTTGATTCTATGAAGTGAGTACAATCCATCTCCATTCTTGGATTATCAGATGGGTCATACTCGAGATGGAAAATCCGGCAACCATTCTGGGTGAACTCCATGTTCTTGTTCAGGGAGTTCTTCAATCCTTTGGAATGAGTTGGAGCTTTAGGGGTGGTGGATTGTTTGTAGTAGCCATTAAAAAGTAGAAGCTCAAGGTCTCTGCGATGCATGCTTTGCTCAGGTGTAAGCCAATGTCCATCGCATAATTCCTTCTTGCTTTCCTTTTGGTCATGCAGAAGTTCATGCATGATTCCTATGAACTTGAATCCAGGGGGGAAACCATATATCACTATCTGGTTTCTGGTATTCTACTTCTGGGCAGGTTTCCATCTAATCTGAAGTTGCTCGCCCTCCAGTTCTATCTGGAGGTTGTTGATTGAGTCCTTCACATTGGCATCACATGTTATCTATAGTACTGAGTTAATGCAGTCAGGTCCATCATATCTGTGTTTCTTATCGTACAATTGATGGCCTTCCTTTCAACCTTTGCTGCAGGGAGTTTCAGCTTATTCCGAGTTCCGGGCTGGATCAACCAAGGGTTCCGAATGTATATGTAGTTCTGAGCTATCATTCCAGAGGTGGGGAAGCCACTTGAGGAGACAAAGACCAAGGGGGAGAGTTTAACACCCTGCTGGATGCAGTGGATAAGTACTCCAGGAATAATCTGTGATAGGATGTTAACAGTGGATGCCAATGCCATAAGCAATTGCTCTTTGACCTTGTCCTTGCCATATTTTATAAATGATACTGTAATAAAATGGGGGCCAGGACTGGAGCCAGGAGTGTATGCCCTTGCCAGAGGTTTTTTCTAGCCCTGTGTGTTGCTATTTCCTCTTCACAGTCGCCCATTACATCATTGGGGAGGATGCTATGGGTCAGCACCAAGAGTCGGGCTTCAACATCCTGAAAATGAGCCCATTGGCAATGAGTTTCCTCTAGGTCAGCAAGCATGCAAGTCTTGTCAATTGCTTGGAGTGTGGCCTCCCAAGACAGTCTATGCACCGCAGAAGCGGTAACGTATGGGCTACACTCATGACCATCTGAGTGAAGGGGGTTGGTGTCATCAATGGGGGGGAGTAGGGTAAGAGGGGGAAAGATGTGGATGTCGAGAGTGGGAGCACGGGGATTGTGGGCTTGGTGGGTGTGGTGTTGGTTGCATGAAGTCTTGGTAGTACTGGATGGCCATCGCAGAGAGGCTGAGAAGGATGATTCATGGGTTTTTGTTGATGTTGAAGCTGTGGAAACACTGTTTGTAAAAATTGAGTATGAGGGGGCTTGGGAGCAGTACTCCTGCCGTGCTGGGCCACTTTCCTTGGAGTGGCATGACCTAACAATTTGGCACACTGCTTCGCCTTGGGGGCCTTTGGCGGGTTGCTGGAATTGCAAGGTCCTGGTAGAGTCTGGGAAGTGCGAGTTGTCGTATTGGGAAGTGTGGGAGAACTATGCACTGGTTGGTATAAAAGGATTTTTTCTCCAATGGATGGTGGCATCCTGGAGGAGGGTAGGGAGCGTGAGCAGGTAAGACCAGCTCGGGTGGAGATTTGCAAGGGGGTTTGGTTTGATGTTTAGCCAAATCCAGATGCAAGCTACGGATTCCAGCGTAGATGTAATAAAGTAGTTAACATATATTTTGGAAAATTCATGTTTTGACTTGGCCGAAACTTGGAAAAGTATAACTAAGTACCATACCTACCATACCTTTCTCAAGTATCGGCCGTGGTGGCAAAATGGCAGCAGGCGGACTGTGGATGCAGCAGGCAATGGCAGTCAATGGTGACGATGGCAGTAATATGGTGGTGTAGATGTTGGGCAGCCACAACAGTAGTGGGCGGTGGGGGTTGAAGGCAGCAGCAGCCACTGCAGCAGAACAACTAGAGTTGGGGGCATACCACACATCAGTCCATTTCAACTCTGACAATCACTAAGGATGAAGCACATTGAAGATGCCACAGAAATGTCAAACCTTGAAGTAGAAAATGCAATGGTATGTTCATCCTAAAATCAGAATATAATTGTTCTGCCTCGAAAAGGATCTACCTAAATATAATCCTGAATCAAAAGCAATCCGCCAAGAGCATAAGTGGTGAATGCTACAATCGGACCAATCACGAGTCGTATACTAGTTGATGCTTCCATTGCTATGCCGTTGCATGTTATCTGACCATAGAGGTCTGTGTTGCTCTCGCACTTCATGCAGGGAATATTTTCAGCGCTCTGCCTTCCAATGTGATTAGCTGTAAGTGGGGGACACATAATTGCATCACAGCCGAACATTTCAACTTCCCTCATGTTCCAGGCTCGATTGTTGGAGTCACAGAGGCTGCCAGGAAGAGTGTGAAAATTGTTGTCGCGGAGGTAAATGACAAGTTGGTCCAACCTGCAAGAGAGCATTAAATAGAACATCCTTATTAGAAAACAATCCAAAAAGTTTAAAATTATGTCATCATGAGTAGATGATGACTCACCTATCGAGATGGTTTGGCACCATCCCTGAGAGGCTGTTGGATGATAGATCGACTAGTACTGGTTTGCGGCCTGATAACGAAATCAAGAAGTCGTTGGGGATCGACCCTACCAGGTCGTTTTCTGTAAACAGTACAGCAACGTCAGAACAATAAAAGAGACAATAAAACTGTCCCTTCGATAAATCTAAACCTTACCTGACAGGTCAAGCAGAATGAGATTTTCCAAGTCGCTAAAGCTTGGAAGCTGGCCGGAGAACATGTTAGATCCCAATCGTAGTTCAATCAAATTAGTAAGTTTCTCGAAGGAAGTAGGAAGCCCACCAGTCAAGCTGGTTTCAAAAAAATAGTATGAATCATGAGTTGAATGAAATGAAACAAAGTAAACGAAACTTTGCAGATAGCAAAAGACGAACCTGTTGTCAGTGAGAGATAACGATTCCAGCTTTTCCAGATTGAGCAGCTCGAAAGGAAATCTACCACTGATTTGGTTGTATTTGAGATCCAACTTGATAAGATTTTTTGCTTTCCCTACTCCGAAAGTGTCCGAGAGCCCAGTCGCGTCAAGACGAAGATCAATCAAATTTTGGGCCTTGTCGATGCCCTCGAACTTGAAGAATATTGGATTGGAATGGAGCCAAAGAGTGTGAAGCTGTTTCAGAAGGAAAATTTCTTTCGGTGGCCTGCCAACAAGGTTATTTGCGCCAAGACGAATAGCTTGCACAGATACTCCATCCCTGCATTCTACTCCGTACCAAGTGCAAATATCATCAGTCGTGAGCCAATTTTCGTTATTGTGCCAATCATCACCTTTGGTTTCACTGTATAGGAGTTCTAATATTTCTTTATCATCGATATGGCGATCACATGAAATGCTGCCCCAGTAAGGTGTGGGGGTGCTGTTGGAGTTGTTGTCACATTGTTTACAAGCTGAGTCAGTGGAATTTTGGCGGCCATAAATGCTGAAATATCCAGGTCGGCACATCAGCGCATCACAACTGTAATTACTGACAAGACCATCCATCCATGAGAGATTTTCGCAAAATTTCTCATCAAGATTTGTAAATTTGTTCCCCTCCATTTCAATGTTTAGATCATTTATAATTGCCAATTCCAGCGGGACTTCCCCAGTCAGTAAATTATGACTAATAGTAATTAACTCTGAGTTCAGACTTGACTTCAAGAAGTTCGATGGAATAGTTCCAACGAGGTGATTGTAGTCGAGATAGAGCCCGCGAAGATTTGGCACATTTGAGAATGAGGGAAGATGACCGGAGAGTTTGGGGCCAGGCTTGCTGAATTTCGGGAGAGTCGGGAGACAATAATAGGGGTGAAAAAGAGTGGTAAAGGAGAAGAAACCCTGATGCAGTTAAGCCAATACTTACAGGCGACGATAAGCTGAGAATAATTCTAGCTGGGGCATATAACTGAACTCCTCAGCAATACTGCCTGACAGCTTATTCTCGGCAACCACAAAATTTTTTAAGTTCTTCAGCGATGCAAATTCTGCGGGAATGGATCCTGAAAATTCATTGTCATACGCACTGAGAGCGGGGTAGAAAGGGGGCAAATAATATTATTGTTAGTCAACATTTAGTGATATATGACTGACACAATTTCACACATCAGTAGATTCCCTCTCACTAGAAATCGACCAGCTTCGTCATCTTTCCAAATTCTGTACTCAATGTCCCCGAAAAAGAATTATAAGCAACTATAAGTGGGGTGACAGCACCAGCGTTGAGTTAGTTCTTGGGTGGAGAAACTGACAATCGTGTATAGGTCGCGACTCACTGTAAAGACTCTCCAACGTATCAGCCAGTTCAAAAAAGTCAGCAGGTAACGGTCCTGTCAGCTCGTTTGCAGTGAGGTGCCTAAACGACAACCACGAGTAAGCGCAAGATTTTTCGAGATGTGACGTGCCGAGTGTAGTGCTAGAAACTTACAATTGAGTGAGGGCTGGTGCCTTTCCAAGACCAACGATACTTCCAATATCGATGTCAGAAATGTACAGCAACTCTAACTTCGAAGCCTTGTATATGTTGGTGAAATGAATAAAAACATCATTTTCCTTCAGTTTGAGATTTTGCAATGATGGAAGCTCCCAAATTTCATGTGGCATAGTCCCACTGAGAGAGTTCCTGTGGATAGGTTTGAAGGAGTGATACATATGAGTGGGTAATAAATGGGTTTTCCAGATGCAAAGCTGCAAACCTTCTTACGCTGAAAGATCTATTCCTGTGACAGTATGGTTGTCGAGACTATCACCAGCGCACTCAACTCCGTACCAAGAACATATTGGTTTGGTGTGGTCCATCCAGTTCTCATTTTCTTCCCACGACTTTCCATTAGTTCCCAGGTAGAGTGCTTTTAAGGTCATGATTTCATTCTCCATGCGATTGCAAGCACGGCTTCCAACGAAAGGTGCCTCTTCGTCGCTGCCACAAGTGATGCACTCTTCGTCATCATCTTTAGAATGTTTACGCCCTGTATTACTGAACGTATTCACTGGACAAGCAATGGCGTAACAAGGATTATCGTCTTGGAGTTCACCAACTTTTCCATTCATCCACAAGGACTGGTCATCTCCGCAGAAGGATGCTGGCACCTCTTTGAATTGGTTGCCAGTAATATCGAGATATAAATTGGCAATGTTTGAAAGTATTCCTTCGGGGATTTCGCCGGTTAGCGCATTGTCGGCAAGATGAAGAATGATTTCGTTATCTGAGTCAGCATAATATTCTTGACTGAGACTGCTCAAAAACGAGCTTGGAATTTGACCTGTGAATGCGTTTCCTTCAAGACTGACATCACCATAAAATGATCAATTTTCAGAACTCTACAGTATTGATACAACACGATCTGACGCCAGGAACTTACTCTAGTTTCTCTAACTTCGTCACTTTAGAAAAATCCAAGATGGGACCGCTTAGTTTTGAGTTTTCATATACTGAGAACTCTCTGAGATTAACTAGATTATTGAGCTGGGTGGGAAGGTTGCCTTATGTAGGAACGAGGTTTCACAAAAGCAAAGTGAGTAAGATACTGGAGAAATGAAGTACATTTATGCGGTCGCGATAGTGACCTCACCTTCGAAATCATTTTTTCCCAAGACTAGATTCTCAATTTCAGCCAATTTTCCGAGCTCGGTCGGGAGCGTTCCATTCATTTTATTTGTGTAAGCATAAAATTCTCTCAAATTGGTCAACTCTCCTATTCTTGTCGGGAGTGTACCTGATATCTGGTTGAATGAAAGGAAAAGTCTTTCCATGGATGTGAGACTAAATATCTCTTCGGGAAACGGACCTGTAATCTCATTATCAGTGACGCTTTGGGGATGAAAAAACGACCACAAGAGAAATTAGGGTAAATTGCAATTCGAGTAGGTCAGTCAAACACACCGATCAAAACTCACTGCAGTTCCTTCAAATTGGTGGCCATGCCAATGCCAACAATTGAGGTGATACCTGTTGCGGAAATATGCAGACTTTCAAGCTGCGTTGAATTCCCCACATCATCTAGCTTTAATACAAGGTGATCATTTCCTTTTAGGTCCAACTTTTTTAGATATGGAAGAGAAAAAAATAACGACGATACTTTGCCTGGATCGTCTGTCTTGAGTGAATTGCTTTCCAACTTTATTTCTGTGACGCCACTATCGGCCTTTTCGTCGACTTCGCACGTGATGCCATACCACGAGCAGATAGGGTTCTCTGTCATCCAGTATGTGTCAATGGATGAGTCTGGGGAAAAAATGAAGGTATCGTCTATGAGGTCTTTTCAGGCACAGTGCAAATCCTCTTGCCAAATCGTTAGCTCACCCTTAAAAATGAGTCCGTGAAGTTGTTCCAATATACTTCTTTCTTCGGAAATGGATTTGCACGCAAACATTCCGTAAAAAGGCGCCTGCAGTTCTCTTTCTTCTTGAGTCTCTCCAGGGCATGGTTGGCATGGAACGTCTGCCACTGTTTGGCGGCCAAATGGCGATGAAGTGCCAGGTGGGCACAGTATGGCGTCACATTTATTTTCTGTGAGGTTACCCACTAGGCAATCCATGAACTCATCGTCGTCGTCACAGAGAACATTCGGGACATCGGTTATCCTGTTTCCGGCGAGGCTGAAACGAAGGTAAAGCAGAGATGCATCAGTCTTGAAATCTTATCAACAAGTGACTCAAGGAATCTTGAAGCACTTACTATGCGAATAGCCCAACAAAATCGTCCCATTCTTCCGGAACGGAACCTGTGATTTGGTTAGATGAGCTGTTTGAACGATGTAACTATGTCAGCTGTTGTGGTAGTTTTTTCGTAAAAAGACGGGATTTTAACCTACTCAAGATTAAGGGCACTCACAGATCAATTTTGTCATAGGCATAGTCGTCGTGACTACCAGAAGTGCGAACCGTCGCCAAAAAGGAACGAGGAATCGACCCAGTGAGAGAATTTTTGCTGAAGTCGATCTCATGCAAGTGTTGAGATGTATTGAAGCTGGGAAGTTTTCCGGTGAAGCCCCCAAAATCACGTTGTCCGTTTAAATGCAGTAGGCGAAGTGGTGTGATTTCCTCTAATTCATTTGGGATTTCGCCGCTCATGCGATTTCCAGACAAGCTATTGAAATAATAGCGATAAAAGATTATTGTTAGGAACCGCTTCATCAAAACACATCATACTGAGTCTGTGTGACTTACGCAAGACTTGTGAGCTGACTTAGTTGTGATATCTCCTTCGGAATGGTTCCTGTTGTGACGGGGAAATACGACGTAGAGAAGGGGAGAAAAAATCAATCAGGATGAAACATAGAGGTGTGCAACACACCAACACTACCTACCCGTAATATCATTCCCCCCTGCATAAAATTCTTGAAGATTTTTCAGATTTGCAATATCGCCAGAGAGGGACCCATTGAAACCATTGTAACCAATATCTAGTAACTCCAACGTTTCCATGGAATAAAGCTCAACCGGAATGCTACCTTCAGGGAAACTGTTGTGTGATATGTGCAGCTGATGGGTGACAGAACAAATACATGAGACGATTCGCATCAGAGCCAGATTATATCTCCTAAGTGAAAATCTAACTCACCCTCCTCAATGATGGCGCACTACTTATGCCATCAACACTGGTAAGATCAGCAAGGTTCATGTCTATTTCCTCAAGATAGATAGCATTCTTGATCCCATCAAATCTCAAGTCCACGACATTGTTGCTGATATTAAGTTTCTTGAGATATGGGAGAGAGTATATTTGGGTAGGAATGTTTGCAATCAATCCAAAGCCAGCCAGATTGATCTCCTCGACGCCTTCGTTGGTGTTATTTCCCGAACATTTGATACCTTCGTAAGTGCACACCGGACCTGTCTCCCAATTCTCTTTTTTTGTCCAATTGACACCTCCAGTCTCGATAAATAACTTGTCCAATATACCTTTCTCGATATCGTCACTCTCGTCCGTGATCCCGATGCAGCCAGTCGCCCCAGCAAACTCTCCATCTGGACACGACTTGCACTTTCCATCGCCACCACTCGTAGCTCTTCCATAAGAATTGAAAGTTCCCCTGGGACATAATATTGCATCACAGCCGTCACCACCAGCATCTATTACTTTCCCAACCTCGCCATTTAACCAGCCCGTGAGGTTGCATAAGTTGGCACTGACCTCCACAATTTTATTTTTCATGGCAAAAAGGCGCATATTCGTGAAGCGAGATAAAGTGCCTGGGACTGTGCCATCTAATTGATTATATCCAATGCTGTGCGAGCCAAAGAGATTAAACCAATGTAAAAATGAATTTTTATTGAACTAACACCATTTCAGCAGCACTCACTCGATTGCCATGAGCTGGTCCACGTCAGTAACTCCAGATAAAAAGTTACTCGGAATAGTTCCAGTGATCGAGTTAGAGTTCAGATCGAGCATGTGAAGGAGTTTCTGCTCCTTAAAGGAGGGTAATTTACCAGTGATACCCGGTCCTACTTTGCCACTTTGATGTACATGAAACTTCTGTAGGTCGAGGAGTTTCGCGATGGCATCTGCGGGCAGGTGTCCACTGAAGTCGTTCTCAGAAAAATCTTCGTTTCAGTAGCGAAAGTAGACAGCAAAAATGTAGAATCATTTTCAGGTTACATTTAAAGCAAGAGGTTAATATTGGCGAATATTACAAATAAGCTTACCAATATGCCAAAGCTTAGTCATCAGTCCGATCTCCGTAGGAATTGTCCCTGTTAATTCATTTCCGTAAAGACTGTCCGTAGAGTCACAAATGAGCGGACGCGGGCGATTTTAGTTTCCTGTGCAACCAGAGAGAAGAATGGGGAAACTACCACAGCACTCACTCGAGATCCTTCAGTATCGACAGGGCGCTTATCCCCTCAGGAATCTTTCCCTTAAGCCCGGAATATTTCAGCTCCAAAACTTTCAACCCCTTCAGCTCGTACAACTCCGTATCTATCACACTGAAGAAGTAGGCGTCATTCACGATAAGCTCCTCCAGGGACGTCGCTTTACCAATTCCACTGAACTTCTGTATATCGTTAGACGACAGATCCACTTTTCTCAATTTTACAGCCTTGCCGATATCCCCAAAGCCAAAATCGCGATCAAGACGGATCTCGTTCCCCGATAGGTCGAGCTCTCTCAGGTTGGGAAGGTCGAAGAACGACTGCGGGACCATCCCCTCCAGGCCGTTGTTGGGCAACGAGATCTCTATTATGCTTCCGTCCTCGTCGCAAGCAATCCCAGTGAAACCAGTGCAAGGGTCAATGCCCTCGTCCTGATAGCTCGGCAATGTCAGATCCGCCGGCGATTCCATCTCCGCGAAAGCGCTCCATCCGTCGACGTCAATCCACTCGGGTCCATCTAGTGCGAGGTAGAACTCGACGAGGATCTCCAATTCGTCCGCCGTGCCGTTCACGATCTTGACGTCGTCGTCGCACGCCGTAGCGCCCATGAGCCCATCCGTGCCGGAGTCGCACGGCTCGCAAGGCGTCTCCGTCTCTTCCTGCCGTCCGGTGTCGCTGTAGGTATCTACTGGACACAGGATAGCGTCGCATCCGAAAAGCTCCACCATGCCGTTCATCCAGCCGTTGATCTTGTCCTGGTTCGACGCATCGTCACATATGTTTGATCCGTAACCCTCAATCTTGTTACCCACGACGTTGAGGACAAGAGAATCAAACCTAATGAATTCATCAGGGATAGTGCCGGTGATATTGTTGTTCTCGAGCCCGATCGTGACGGTCTCCCCTTCGGAGCCATTGAACGCGTTGAGGAAGTTATGTGGAATGGTCCCCGAGAAAGCGTTGCCATCGAGGCTGTGTCAATATTCACGATAGCGAGGGCAGAGGGAGAACTCGTGAATGAATAAATTATGCAGGTCGAAGGTCCGCCAGACAAAAAACGAAGATTCGTAGAACGTGTCACCTAAAAACACTCACTAAATCTCATTCAAATAGGGATGCGTATCAAAGTGGGGCAAGTGTCCGGTATGTGTTCCAGTATCTGGATCATTGTTGTGGACCGAAAATGTCTGAAGGTTGCCCATGTTCTTGATCTCCATGGGGAGGTGACCCGTTAGCTGATTTTCTGAGAACTAGTCGTGCGTGAGGGGGGGGTGAGGGGGGGGGGGGGGATGACAAATAATATCAAATAATGAAATGAGTTCGCACCAAAAATGCAAGAAACTCTAGAAAAATGACGCATGAGTGGCAATAGACCTGCTCACCGTGATGATCTGCATTTTAGTGAGGTGACCAATCTCCGATGGGATTGTCCCGGTTAGCTTGTTCCCGTAGCAGTAAAATTCCAACAGGTTCGTCAAATTGCCAAGGCGCTTGTCGATGGTTCCCGAAATTTCATTTTCGCTGACCGCCAGTATCTCCAAAAGCGGCAGGCTGAAGAGCTCGCTGGGCATCGTCCCCTTGAGGTTGTTGAATGACATGTGCAATCCCGTGAGGCTCTTGGCAAGCTTCGACACGCCCTTAACTGACGACACGAGGTTGTTCGTCAATTCGATCACCTCGACGTCGCCGATGTCGTCCTCCTCTTCGATGACCACGTCGATGCGATCGAAACCAGCGCTCGTGATGCGATTCTTGCTAAGGTCTAGGTGCTTGAGGTGCGACAGGGTGTACACGTGCGGACTCACAGACCCGGCGAGGTTGTTGTCCTTGAGATTTATTTCGGTAATCTTGCCAGCGGTATTGCACGTGACACCGGGATAGGAATCACTGGAGCACACGTCGGAGCTGTCGGTGTCCCACTTGGTATCCCAATTATCCCCGTTGAGATTGGAGTAGAGGTGGTATAGGACTTCCTTCTCGCTTAGAACGGCCGAGGCGAATGGCAATAACGCGAACAATGACGATAAGTACGCGAGAAACGTCATCGAGTCAATGACGATACCCCCGATGCCGCTGCCATTGACAGTTCCGCGCCTATTGGCGGGCTTTAAGTGGAACTTCATGGTTGATTAATCTCCTTCCTTCCTCCCAAATGAACGGGTGCAATTACTTCGATGAATGTTGCGTGAATGTCGAGCCAATGGTTGTTTCAGGAGTATTATTTTTTGTGATCACCAAATCGTGCGTGAACCGTATCGTATCTTTCGCGCCATCCTAGGTAGCTGGCCTCCCTGCCTCTATGGAAAAAGAGCGGGAATGAATGAAATGAGAACACTTCTCATTTCTCCCATTTTTCAAAATAATTGGGCCAATATCATGCTTCTATTTATTCCCATGTAGATATGCTTCTTAATGAAAGAGAAAGATCGGCGCTACTCCCCCTGTTTTGTTACACCTGATAATGGATTTTCGAATATCAATTGATACCTGTAGGTACCATGTGGTTGCTGGGCCCCAAAGTCACTCACTGGCCTGAAAAGCGAGGTGTAGCACCCCAAGACAGTCCTACAGATGTGCCATGCAAAAATTCACGGTCCTCAGGACGGTGCACTAGCATAAAATAAAGTATTAGAGGCCATTTTGGGGGCAAAATCGGGAGTACCAAATGATATCTAAGTAAAATCTATTATTAAACCTCTTTACAATGGAGAGCATAGCAACCAGTACACAGAGGCATCGAGGGGTCACAGGAGCAATCCATTCTGCACTTTTTGTGGCATCCATGGCACCTCAGGTGGATGTATTTGGTCAACACCCATTTAAATTGGCGGGTATCTGGATTCCAACTTCCCTCATTCGTCTTTTGCTTTGTCAACCTATGATTCACATTCAAAACCCTCCTAATGCATACAGGAGCCACAACTGGTGTTGGTGATGCATCCAGGGTATTCTACATCATCTGCTGTGCACGTTTCCAGTGGAATTCGAGCTGTGGCATCGAGTATTCGTTTGTTGCCCGAGCCCATGAGTGCACTGCATTCACCTCATCCACCGAGCAAAGAAATTTGAATTGGTGCATTGCCCACCACTTCATCCCCCAAACCTCCTCAAAACCAATTGGGCCATGACAACAACTGTCAATGTCATTGACCCCATGCTTCACTTTGCAGTAGTGCAAGAAGGACTCCATGTACTTAAAACTCTTCCAATGCCCATCGACCTTCCGGTAGGTTGGGTGGTCCTGGACCATCTCAATCATGCCATGAGTCGACATGATCTTACTCACATACTTTGAGTCTCATCAACAATGCACACAGAACTCAATGTTGTCATGTTCCGCAACAAGAGTCTTGCAATGTCTGAGCAGGGCCTTTTTGAAGTAGCCATTGATTACCTTCCCCAGAACTCCACACCGCCAATTCCCCCACTTCTTCATGTAGGACTGAAACCAAACACCATGCTTGTGGCATTCAATAACCCCCTCCCAAATGCAGAATCTGCTGTTGCTGACAACAACCTTCCCCTTGCCATGGATCAGCTTAGTCATCTCCAGCATTGTTGTTGTCATCTTTCCCACGGTTGGAAACTCCTATGGGAATGCCCACAACCCATTGGCCTTCTTTGGACGATCTTCCCCTCAATGAGCTTTACTCGCCACATAAGCAGCTTGCCATCATCCCCATTGGCAATCAAGTGATATTCATTGTCAAATGGGTGAGGCTTCTGGGGGACACACATGATCCTCCTCAGAACTTACTGAGCCAAGAGCTCATGGACTCGTTTAGGACATTTAACCACGAAGGATGATAATTTTCAGCTGAATGCCGATTTAACTCATCAATCATCTGATGTACCTTGTGAAAACATTCAATGTAGCCTGCTGTCTCCACTGTCAGCACAACAATGTCGGTGAATCAAATCGGCATGGAAATCTCCTTGTACTGCATCAATGACATGATTCCATTGAGATGGAATGGGACTCCATCAAACATTTACACCAGTTTCTTTGACCACCACAATTGTTGATCAAAGATGCCCTGGAAACATGCCATAAAAAATTGCATCCCAGCCACTTGTAGAACTCACCCAGCATGAGCTTGCTCCCCAAATGATCATTTGTTGTGGGGAGAATGACCTTTCAACAAAATCATCTGGGAATGCCATCCGGAACAGCTTGAGCTCTATGGACCTCTTGTTCCCCCCCTCCAAGTGGTTCAAAAAAGTAGTGAGTGCTGCTGCCCAACAGCAATGACCACAATGATGAAGGCTTCAGTGGGAACCTGACCCTGATGGCTGTTGCCACCCCCACAAATGAAAAGACCTCATCCACAGTATTGTTTGGAGCAATGGAGGGGGTGAATGCTTAACCGCTGGGATTGAAACCAACGATGATGACAACGACAACAACAACAACAACAACAACTATTACTATGAATAGGACATGACCTTCCCTCCCTCAATAGTCAATCAACATTGTTGATTTCCTCCCACCCCCCACCCGCCCCCACCCTCCCCTGCATTTTTGCCCGCACAGCTTGACAATGATGATGACATCCTGCCTCCCTCCACCCCCCCTCAACAATGGTAACAATGCAACCAAACCCTCTCTCCCTGACATCCTTGCCCACATGGATTGGCAACCACAGCAATGAAAACACCCCCCATTGCTCTCTCTTCCTCTCCCGGTCAACCCAGATGATGCACATGGAGCCATGGTTCCCAATGACGATGATGCTGCCACCGCTCTCCTCCTCTTCTCCTTCAATCCAGTGATTGTCAAAGGACAACGCAATGGCATGGAAAGAACAGGGACATCCCCTGTAGTTGTCTCATTCCATCCCCTGGTGCATCTTTGTTCATGGTCGCAATGGTCATGATGGCCATGATGGTGGCAACAACATGGTCAATGATTTGGTCGACGATTTGTTGTCCTGCCTGTTGTCCATCACACGGTCATCCACTCCATCAGCAACACAGCCTAAGTTTTGGCTAAACTACTAACATGTAGGTTTGAACCAACTGGCAATTATTTGGGTCAAAATGATGTTTGATGGGAAAACATCCCATTAAAATCAGGGATGTTTTGGTTGCACCAAAATGTCCTGGCAAAAATCTGGGATGGTTTTTGCCCTTTTTGTTAAGGTATTAGTTCCTTGCTATGTGCGGTCACATCCCTCGCTTATGATTAGTGTGATCTCCAACCATGGTGGACTTCCCCTATTGTATTCTTGGGGATGCGGCTGCCGAGACTAGTATTTTGGACCGTTACAATGTTGATGATGGTTCTATTGGTCGAGGTATTCTCAAAGAGGAGATTGGTTATGGTCACCATGATGGAACTTCTCAATAAGGAGTCCAACAAACTCTTTGACAATAATCACATAAATGCTTGTCTTTGGGAGGTTAGAAAATGTGACCGCAGCACATATGGGTGCAGTGATCATCAGAGGATGGGGAGTTTGAGCTGATTACCCCTGAGGAATCTGTATGGCATGTCATATACATGTTCAACTTTCACATCATGGAGAATGACAAGTTGTTGAGTGAAAATTTTCATTATCAATTCCACCTTCCTTATCCCAATTACATTGAGCTTGTTGATTTGATTTGACAGAACTGTTTGAGGAAATTGCACAGATTCGGGACATGGTGCCACAAGACTCAGTTACCGGCCTCATCTCGTGGGAACGATGGCAACAATGGTGGAAAAAAGTTAAGGAAGATACGTCCTTGTCCCAATCCAGTTTGCACTTTGGCCACTACATTGCAGGCACAGATTGTGATTACATCTCTCAGTTTCATGCGCTGTGAGTCTCTCTTGCTCTTAAGAATGGCATTGCGTTGGAGCGGTGGTCGAAAGGTTTGTCAGTCATGCTTGAAAAAACGTTTGGTGTGAGACTCATCTCAAAGCTCAGGGCAATCCTCCTAATTGAGGCAGATTTCAATGCCATGAACAAGGAGGTATACGGCATCCGGTGATGGATAACACGCGACGGTATAAACTCATCCCGGAGGAAATCTTCAGCGAGCAAAATTGGACTGCCGATGATGGAGGCTTAGCAAAAACGTTGTTTTACGATATTGCCCGCCAGACACAAACTCCGGCCGCCATTGCCTCCATTGACGCGTCCAACTGCTATGACCGGATTGCGCATGCCATGGCATCTCTCATCTT
>JALLPB010000081.1:0-24950 GCA_036939975.1 Cyclostephanos tholiformis | reverse complement strand
CATCATCACGATTAAGGCCGTAGCACAAAACCAAGAGCGTGCACATAGAGCGATTCCGTTGGTTGTAGAAACTCTCAGCCGAAACTGCAACAGCATCATCAGTCGCAGGCGAGTCAACAACAGCAGATGCATCATTGGCCTGGCGGACGGCTGGAATTGCGGGCCCAGGGGTTGATTCAGTGACAATATTGGACGTGAGTGCCTCAATGTCACTCATGATAGGGAGGGGGGGGAGGGGGGTATGGTTTTGAGGGGTATGATGCTTATTTTCTGGCCACTATGATGTTCGTCGTGGCCAGAAATAGAGTAAAGTACGCGCTACATACGCAAAATCATACCCCTCGACGGCAAAAGGATGCAAAAAACCAATGCCTGTGGGAAGGGCCTTAGGTCTGGTCAATTGATATGTTACACATAGTAGCTGGTTCTTATCCCCCGCCAGCCTCTGGTAGAGATTACACAACATAATTCCCATGTTGTATATGATGTGTACGATTCACTCTGGATTTTTTGGCGGGAATCCATGTCCTCGTCCGAACCAATCGTCGAAATAATATTGGCCAATAATATATTATTAGAAATCCTTGAATCAATTCAAGATGGAATAAATAATTTTGTCATCGTTGCGCGCTCGAGCTGTAGACTGTAGGAGAAGAGTATTGCCATGGAACTTGACAGTGAAAGGGAAAAGCTTGACGGCTCCAAAGCCGCAAGCAACGATGGCGACGACTGCAGCATCACCATCACGTATCTGCGCCGGGTTATCTACTACGCCAAAGCCTTAGCGCAGGACGAATATGCCGATACCGAGATGTTGATGTCCGACGAGAAACACAGTCAGATTGGGAATGACGGTGAATCTCTAGTCAACCTTCTAGCGCGTGAATTGCTCGTGGCATCCGATCCTTATAACTTGAGATCATCGTTGAGGATTCCGTCCGCTTTTCTTCTCCCGGAAGATGATAAGATGATGATGGATGGAATAGCCGCTGAACGAGTGGATGCCGATGATGATGATGATGACGACAGCACCGACGACGGCGAAGACCATCTTCCATACAAGGTGAATCCTCTTAAGATCAAAGGTGGTAGACCTCGCGATCCCACCCGCATTGATGCTCTGCGTTCGTTGCTGCGTTCGCTGGCTCCAGTGGCGTTGGACGTTGCTACTCGAGTTGCGTGTCATGTCCTCATGTCGATCGAAAAGTCATCGAACGAATATGACGATCATGTCCAGGAGGGTAATAATGATAATGGGACGAGGAAAGCAGCTGACAATTGGGAGAAGAATCGTCTGAGATCATTCGTACTATTTGGCTTATGGATACCGTTGGCACCGCAATTGGCACCTGTAATATCTGATTTGTTCGGAGAATTCCAGCAGCAATTTGAAGGTGCAGATGCCAGTGGTAATCCATTGGCATTACTGCCATACGTTGCAAGGAAGAGGTTGAAGTTACAAGCCACTATGGATACGACAGGAGCAGCAGGATCAGAAGGAACAGAAGGAGAAGCAGAAGGCGCAGCTGCAGTAGAAGATTCAGAAGCAGGGGTTGTAGCTTCGGAAGCGGCTCATGATATGCTGAAAGTCTATTGTGATAAGCGTCATGAGAATATATTCGTGCGGAGGTGGTGGGATTGGGACTCGTGTCTCTTTATCTTGATTCATGCTGGCGATGATGATGACGACGACGATAAAGGTGTTAATTGTCAGTCGACGCTGTCACCCAATAACGATGCAGATGGCGATGTTGAAATGGTCTCCGCCAACGATTCGAATAATGATAATATCAGAGAAATCAAAGAAAACAGCCTGGACTACTTCATCGGGGGATATTCCCCAGAGACCAATTCATCCCATTGTGCCAGCAGATGGAGAAACCCTACATTTCAAATGAGGTGGCATGCCTCTCGCGCGGTAGGGGCGTTGTTCGCATTGCGTCCGTTGCCATTGTCGAACTTTCTCAAGACTTTGGGGGTGCACCATAATGAGGTTCCGTTTGTCCGACATCCGTGGACAATTGATTTGGAGGATGCTGCATGGGAAAACAATTTGATGCACAAGGTGGCGAGGGTGGTACTACCCAGGATGAAGACTACAAGGATTAAGTTTGGTCACATTGAAAATGAGGCATTTGCATGTGATGATGGATATACTGATTCAGCAGCAATCAAAGATGAGAATGGAGTACACACATTTCAGCTTCCCTCAATCACAGATGTAAGGCGATCGATCCCGTTACATCAATCTTTGATTCATGCTGGACGTGGAATCTTACTCCCACGCCGAGGATCCGTTGCATCTTACCATAAATGGTGCAAATCAGCTATCACTCAGGATGATGCCTCTGAAGAAAGTGAATTATTATTGAATTCAAAAAGTCGTTTCATCCCAACCGCTACCACCACGAGAAATATTTCCTCGCTTGGAATTGCAATGTCAAGCGATCCTCACCCACCTCCTATATTAGTTTGTGGTCCTCCGGGTTCGGGAAAATCTAGTCTCGTGCGCGAACTGTCACGGCTATGTTCTTCATTTGTATCACCAGAACAGTCAACTCCAGGAAGCAATCGTCATGATGATGAACTCCTTGAATTGCACATTGACGAGGAGACGGATTCCAAAACTCTTCTAGGATCATACGTCGCCACTGACATCCCCGGCGAGTTCGTATGGAATGCTGGCCCATTGACGTCTGCGGCACGATTGGGAAGGTGGGTGCTCATTGAAGACCTTGATAGATGTCCCGAGGAGATACAGGCGGCATTGATACGACTCTTCGAGGAGAGGATTCTTCCCTTGGGCGTTGGGAGGGAGGAAAGGTGTCATCCAGGATTTCGTTTGTTTGGAACATTAGTCACCGCAGCTAATAGAACATATGCCCGGAATGTACGGCGCAAGTCCATATCAATAGGCGCTGGAGGGAAACGAATTTTGCACCCTAATCTTTGGAGAAAAGTCCAAGTAGATCCGTTGCCGTTTCCAGAGCTTCGAGAAGTGGGACGGATGCTTCATCCTCATCTTCCCCATTCTGTAACAGATGCAGCGTTAGATGTGTTGAGAAAATTGGATAAAAGTGGTCGCGGCATTAGCGATGAATTCGACGAGTCAACTGACGAAATTAGTGGTTCTGCAATAATTGACAAAGCTATTTTGGGTCATGGAGCACGGCATGCATCGGTACGAGAATACATGAAACTGCTATCTCGAATATCTTCAGCGCTCAAATTTGAGCCGGGAAGTGATTACGCGACAGAATCACAGAGACTCATTTGCCTCGCAGAAACGGTGGACGTCTTTGCGATGTCTTGTCCTTGTCTCGAGAAAAGACGGAATTTCATCTCTCATATTGGTGCCCCAATATGGGGTCTGACTGCTGATGCGGCCACAAGATATATTGAAAACCGAATCCCAACGCTATCGTGTGGAGGGCATAATAATCGTTGTATTGATGTTGGCCGTGCTCGTTTATTGGCTCTTACATGGGAAGATAACAATAATTACATCGCAAGTCCAGAGAAGCGAAAAAACTTTGCAGAAACGAATCATTCATTAAGATTGATGGAGTCTGTTGCAGTTTGTGCATTGCAGAATGAGCCGGCCCTTTTGGTTGGAGAAACTGGTAAGTAGTGATGCACCGCTAAAACTGACGTTTTTCTCACATTTTGTCACCTGATGATGCCATTTTTGTTTCTGCCATACATAGGCTGCGGGAAGACTACATTAGTGCAACGACTAGCAGATCTAACTGGTCGAACGCTAATTGTCCAAAATCTATCTCTTCAGACGGATTCGACTGATCTGCTAGGTGGGTACAAGCCGTTAGAAATGCGCATCGTAGCACGTGGAGTATACGACAAGTTCGTTGACTTGTTTGTATCAAGCTTCTCCAGGAGTCAAAATGCTCCATTTCTTAAGTATGTTTTAACTGCCTTTGAAAAAGGCGACTGGAAGAAACTGGCGCAGTGTTTCCTGAAAGCTGCAGGCATGGGAGAAAATAAAGTGAGTTTACTGAGAACAATATGCTTGTGCATTTCCTTTATACGTTATTATGAAGCAGCTTTTGGTTCACTGATTATTGCCCAATAGATGTGTGAATTATGCAGAAAAGGAGAGAAAATCATAAATCCAGATTCGTGGACAGACTTTCGATCTATAGCTGAACGTTTTGAGCGTCAAAGAATGGCGAGCGAATCAGGTCTTGCATTTTTGTTCACCGAGGGTGCCCTCATTGATGCGATACGCACCGGGAAATGGTGAGATTACCCCTTTGATTTAATTAGATCACTTTTTCCACCCACACCTGATTTTTTTTCTTTCGATCTATTTGGTAGGGTTTTACTTGATGAAATAAATTTAGCGTCTAGCGAAACTCTTCAAAGGTTATGTGGACTTCTTGACAATTCACATGGTAGCATCACCCTTACTGAGAAGGGTGACGCAACGGCAGTCGGTAGGCATGCTGACTTCCGTCTTTTCGCTGCAATGAATCCTGCTACTGATGCGGGTAAGAAAGACTTGCCAGCTAGTATTAGGTCACGATTCACAGAACTATATGTCGATGAACTTCTGGATCCCGTCCAGTTGCGCTCAGTTGCTGCTCAATATCTTGACGGAGTAGTCACAACTAATGGTGTACCTTTGGAGCATTCTGAATCGGTTATATCATCTGTTGAGCTTTATCTTCAATGTCGGTTGCTTTCTGACCAATGCCTTGTCAATGGTGGTGGGCAAAAGCCTGGGTACACAATGAGGACTCTATGTCGTGCACTGTCTGCTGCTAGGAACCTTATCATTCAACAAAGATTTGCTCCGCAGCGTGCATTACTGGAAGGCTTCGAACTGGCGTTCGAGGGTTCATTAGATATGCCATCAAGGAATATCATCAAAAAACAATTTGCAACTTTTCTACCCAACGTGCCTTCGCAAAAAGAGCGTGACCAACCTGGCAGAAGACCAGATGGCAGGAATGGAAGCAACTCCTATGAAATGATTAAGCCATTCTGGATAAAATCTGGCAATGAAGAGCGAATTGATTGGGCAGATCCGACCACTTCCTCAAATGGAAAGCCGAAGTTTGTTCTGACACCATCTGCTACTTCCAACTTGCGTCGTCTTAGCCAGGCTGTTGCGAGCGGACCATGGTCGATTCTTCTTGAAGGTCCAACCTCTGCCGGAAAAACTACTCTCGTTGAATACTTAGCTGCAAAGTGTGGTCATAGATGTGTCAGAATCAATAATCACGAACACACAGACATTCAAGAGTACACTGGGTCGTATGCTGCCGATTCAAAAGGGACGATTTCGTTTCAAGAAGGAATTCTTGTTCAAGCTTTGCGAAGAGGACACTGGGTGATTCTTGATGAGCTGAACTTGGCCCCAAGCGAAGTCCTTGAGGCGCTAAATCGTCTCCTCGACGACAATCGTGAATTGTACCTTCCTGAAATCAATGAAAGTGTTAAGCCACATCGTAATTTTCGTTTATTTGCAACGCAGAACCCAGCGGGAGCGTATGGTGGGAGGAAACCTCTCTCGAAAGCTTTCCGAAACCGATTTGTTGAGCTTCACATGTCAGACATACCAGAAGATGAAATGATAATCATATTAGAAAAACGTTGTGGCTGCCCTCAATCCCATGCGAAGCTACTTGTCAGAGTAATGAAATCTTTGAGGGAGAGAAGGAGCCGAACAGGAATATTTAGAGGAAAGGATGGACTTATCACTCCAAGAGATCTCCTTCGTTGGGCAGGCCGTGGGTCATTATCTAAGACGGATTTAGCAATGGAGGGCTACATGCTACTTGCAGAACGATTGCGAATCGAGGAAGAGAGAGATATTGTGCGAAGCGTAATTGAAAGGGAATTCAAAGTAGCAATAGACGTGGCTGAAGCATACTACGGAAATAAGTCCGAGGGTCGCGCGTTGTTGGAACATGCACTGGATCAGAAGTCGGCACTGTCAGCATCAGGCCTCAATGTGAACGCGATTGCCCCCACACAATCTATGATGAGACTTCTTACATTGGTGATGCGCTCAGTCAAACAAAAGGAGCCTGTTCTGCTTGTTGGCGATACTGGCTGCGGAAAGGTAAATGCAATGCTTTGTGTTATGATTTGGACAGACTTACTCCTTCATTATTTTTCCATTTCCTCACGAGTTATGATTTCATTCGAATTTCATCACCCAGACAACAGTTGTTCAGCTGCTAAGCATCATTCTTCAACGACAGCTCACCATTGTTAATTGTCATGCAAATACTGAAACCAGTGACATTCTTGGAGGTTTTCGGCCAGTTCGTGGTCGTCAGATCATTGTACAGGAGATGATTGAAAAAGCTGTGGATCTTTTTCAAAATTGGTCGGACTCCTCATTCGATATCAATGACATTGCTCCTCATTTTATTCTTCACTATTTTCAGTTGGAGCACACTGATTTACCGATAGATGCACCGAAGCTTGTCTTTGAGTTCATTCGTGAGCTACGAATCAAATGTCGCCAGAGCAACGGATCACCCACCGTTTCAGCGCAATTAGATAAGGAGATCACGTCAAACAAAAAGAGGCGGAAGATATCAAATGGAAACGTAACCGATTCCACACCTACTTTTACTCAACCTGATTCTATACATTGTCAGCGGGTCGAGATAATCTACCAGGAGATTGAGGCGCTATATCAAAAATACTCGGCTTTGTTTGAATGGGCTGATGGTCCGATAGTTTGTTCAATGAAAAATGGCAGTTTATTGCTTTTGGACGAGATGAGTCTCGCAGAAGACGCTGTCCTGGAAAGACTTAATTCAGTATTAGAGCCTTCCCGAACATTGACCTTGGCAGAGAAAGGAGGCGAAGGTCCAGCTTGCGCTCATGACTCTGACTGCGCAAACCAAATATTCAGCAGTGAAATCAGAGCACATGATGATTTCAGAATTTTTGCGACCATGAATCCAGGGGGTGATTTTGGCAAACGTGAATTGAGCCCCGCTTTGCGTTCGAGGTTCACAGAAATTTGGGTGCCCCCAGTCTCGCTTAGGTCCGACATAGACTTGGTCCTTGAGCGGTCTTTCTCGTCTGCCATTGCATTCAATTCAATTCACAATTCAAATATTTTTGTGGAGATGACTGAGATGCGACGGATGATGTTAGATTACTTCGACTGGTTCAATGTTGAAGTATGTGACGACCCGAATTCTTTTTGTAATGATTTCAAATTGTCACTTCGCGATGTGTTATCATGGGCGAGGTTTATTGCTGATGTAGTACTCAAGAACAAACTTAGTCAGTACTCTGCTTACGTCCATGGTGCTTCATTAATGCATCTTGATGGGCTCGGGCTTGGAACAGGAGTGTCTAATCAGGACGCTGCCGCAACAAGAAATTTAGCGAAGGCGTTCCTTCTGAGGCAAATTGCAAGTCAAGGCGCTGAAGATGTGTCTGGCTTTCAAGACGAGTTGCATAGAATCGACGAATCAATGGTCACAACGAGGGATTCCTTTGGGATTGATCCATTTACAATATCAACTGGAGTTGAACAAATACCGGTAAACTTGGAATTTAATTTGATGGCACCGACAACTAGGCTTAATCTTCGCCGTGTATTGAGAGGCATGCAAATATCCAAGCCCATATTGCTTGAAGGTAGCCCAGGAGTGGGAAAGACCAGGTAACCATATTATTTGATGCAGTGTTTCTTTTCTTGGATGCTCTCATCACTCACTCGTATTTGCCTTCATCGAATTAACCAGTTTGATTTCAGCACTCGCGAAAGCGTCCGGTCACAATCTTGTGCGGATCAATCTTTCTGAGCAAACGGATATATCGGATCTAATGGGTAATGACTTGCCTCATTCTGATGAGGGTGACAACGATGGGGCCTCTTCTAGTACTTCCTTTCGATGGTGTGATGGCGTGTTGCTCAAGGCCATCAAACAAGGAGATTGGGTACTGCTGGATGAATTGAATCTTGCTTCTCAGTCAGTTCTGGAAGGGTTGAATAGTTGCCTCGACCATCGTGCAAGTGTTTACATCCCTGAACTGGGACGAGAATTTGCTTGCCCTCCAACCTTTCGAATATTTGCCGCACAGAATCCGCTTGCTCAAGGGGGTGGTAGAAAAGGACTCCCAAAGTCTTTCTTAAATAGATTCACGAAGGTGTACATTGAAGCTCTGGCAAACGATGATCTTTTTAGTATCGTTGCGACCCAGGTAAGCTATTAGGGTGACAATAGTTTTTGACTTTGGCTTTTTTACTTTGCATCCAACACTTTTTACCATCAATATTGAAACAGTTCCATTCCATACCCGGAGAAATAGTCGAAAAAATGATTCACTTTAATGAAGGAGTGCAGAGAGATATTGATTCGAGATTGTATGGACAGCATGGAAGTCCATGGGAATTTAATTTGAGAGATATTTTTCGATGGTGTCAACTCCTTCAAAACAATGGCGGCAAAATGTCATCCGACCTGGCAGCCAAATATGCCGACATGTTGTACACGCAGCGCCTTCGAAGTGATAATGACCGATTGTTGATTCAGAAGCGATTGAATGCCCATTTCAATATTTCGACAAAGAAATCGTACCCCAAGCTAGTAGTTACAACGGATTATGTATTGGTTGGCACTACACTGCTTGAACGTTTCTCAGGCAGCTCGCACTGGTCTGATGTTGCCACCCAGGAAAGTGAAGCTGATATTTCACAGTCACATCTCCGTCCAATGGAAGCAGTGGCGTGTTGCATCCGCATGAATTGGCCCTGCCTTCTAGTTGGATCCACGTCAAGCGACAAAAATTCTCTTATAAAAACTCTTGCCGATGCTTGTAATGTCCATATAGAAACACTTGCAATGTCATCATCAACAGACGTGACTGAACTTATCGGCTGCTTTGAGCAAACAGATGCAATAGGAGGTATAAAATGTTTGCTCAAGTCGATGAAGCAGATTTATGATGGTTGCTGCTTAATTTGCAGGCTTGACGTTGAAGTGTTACATACAATCAATCTGCATATCTGGGTTTTGTATAAAGAGATTCATAAGCTAGGTGGTGACGAATCATCCGTGCCTAGTCATAGGGCGCTCTTACTTGCAATTGACCAGCTTGTTGAATGTTACGAAAATGTTTCACGATTGAATACTGAATTCTCAGATTTGTTCTCCGACAAAATCTCTTCAGCGCGACAATGGCTATCTCTATTGGAGAAGAGATCATGTTCCTCAAAAAAGTCTCCTTTTCAATGGATGGATGGAATTCTTGTACAGGCAATGGAACAAGGGTACTGGCTGCATTTGGAGAATGTCAACTTTTGTTCGTCATCCGTCCTCGATCGACTCAATCCATTAATGGAATTCGGGGGGGAACTAGTAATGACCGAATGTGGAATATCCGACGAGGATCAGAACTCAAAACCAAGAGTAATCAAGCCACACCCAAATTTTCGACTTTTTTTAAGCATGAATACTGGGTCACATGGCGAAATCTCCAGAGCGATGAGAAATCGTTGCATTGAGGTGTGTGTGTTGCCGCCAAGAACTGATATGAGTTCAAATTTTGATACCTTTTCAGTAAGTGAGGGATGTAAAGTCAACACAATGGATGCTCTCACTGCACTTTGGCACTCAGAAGTGAGGAGTCACAATGCGGGCTATTGCATGTTGACAGCCCATCTCGGCGAATGTAAGAAAAGTCCAGAACTTCATGAGGAGCCGAATTCGATTATGGTTCTAAAAGATTGGGGAGGCTTATTTGTTGGATTGCTGAAACGTGGGATGGCTCATTCATCCCTTTCTACTTCCCACCAAATGCTATATGGAGTGCATAATACCTGCAAATGCATTGAACTAGCCCCTTCAACTTCTGGATTAATTGCAGGAATTTCTACTCGACGAGACTTGGGATTCCACCCCCTTGCTGCACAATTTGTGCTAGGGAGCAGGCTAATCAAAACAATGGTCTCAATCACCACCAATCACCGGACACTCAATACGCTTGAAGAATTCATATCACTAAAAAGACTTTTCACCCCCTGCAAGCTTGGTCGCCAGCAGAATGCAGATTCTAAATTTCTGTATCAAGCAATCTGCCGTCTTGTAGACAATGAAAAATTCTTGCCGACATTTTTTGATGGCTTCTGCACGAAGATGGCTACCCTAACGAAGTTTGCCACGCTCATTTTAAAGAGCGTTGATTCTAAACCTGGACAAGGCGAACCGTTGACTGATGATTTAAACTCAGAAATTAAGGCGAGAAAGTCTACTAGACTTCCTGAATTGTTGGAAGAATCTGTGACGTATCATCAGCTTAGCCAAATTAAAAAAGGTCCTGTGCCAAGTATGAGCGTTATTGCAGTCTCATACCTTGTTCACAAAAAACACACAGACACATCAACTGTCACTTGCCCTGTCACTCCACTGTTCTTTCCTCTATTTCAGATCATCGATACTTATATGACAACGTTAGACTTCAACAAATATATCGACCCCATAATGCTCGCTGCCTACGAGCACTTGTTGCAATGCCGTGATAGACTTTGGCAATGCCTCAAAAGGACTAGGTACATTGGGGCTGGATCAAACTCAGAGATAGGGTTTGTATATACTGGTTTCCTCATCCAGTACGGTTGGATTAAGAAATCATTGTCCAAGTTTGGGCGGACAGTGAAAAGTGATCGTGTAAAACATGGGTTAAATTCAGATCCTCATATGAGACGCATGCTGCACTGTTTTGAAACCATTGATGAGACTTTACAAGAAAGCATCGGGGGCAGCATTTCTTCTTCTGACATCTTCTGGAAGCATTGCGGCCACCCCCAGATGCCTTCAAAAATTAATGACTTTGAACAACTCAACCACCTTAACGACTTATCACAATCATGCGCACTGGTGAAAGATGATTTGTTTGGCTTCATAAAGATGGTATCGGTACAATTTGCACCTCAACTAGATCTGAAGCAACTCATAGAATCAAACCATCCCAGCCTTCATGTGCAGCGTCACTTTCGCAACGAGCTACTTGGGGCATTGGCAATGGCATTCTGGGCATCAACTGATGAAATAAAAGGCGTTTCTGCAGAAAAGTATTGTACAAACATAGCCCCCCAAGTTCTCCGCAAAAGTTTTGCGGACTCGGAATCTGATTTTATTGCTAACATTCAACTCGCAACAATTGATACTTCCATTCGAACGATAGATAGTGCTCTCGACATGGATACAATTAAAAATATTGTCTGGGAATATACGTGCAAAACTCGCAGCAGTAATGTATTTCTCAAAAGTCTACTTGCGAGGTTTGGTGATATACAAGCTTCACAAATAGGTGAAATTTGGTGCATTTCTGAAGAGGCGGAAATTATAGGTAGATTGACAAAGGTTTTGAGACGATATAAAAAGCCAACATATGATGGTATCGGAGAAGAACTTACAAGTCTCCGCCACAAGATCAAATCATACATAATGAAAACACTAACTCACACTCAGTGGCCAACAGGTGACCTCCGACCATACCAGACTCTTTTGTGGGCTTTAGATAGCGAGTCAACGACAGATGCTTCCGTTCTTCATCTCATGCGCTCCATTTTGCACCGAATGCTAAATTCGTTTTATAATCATCAGTGGTGCAACACGTATAACGACCTTGATTGTATTAGCCCTAACCTCTTGGGGCCTTCTCTATGGAAAAAGGACGACAACGTGACGTCAGTGCATGTGGATACGCCGTTTCTTGGGCAAGCAGCGAAGAATATCATACTATCAAGTTGCGCAGGTCCTAGTAAAATTGGGATGAACGTTAGCAGGTCTGCTATTTTTCGCTTGCTCCGATTACCTGCTGCGACATCTCCTTACATGACGATGGAAAACAGCGAAGCAAGAAAAGAACAAGCCAAGAAGTTGTTGGCTCTTTTTGCAAGCCAGAAACCACATGAGTTTTATGCTCACCAAGCAGACATGATTAAGTACTTACTTGGCAGCATTTTTGATGTGTTCCAAGATGTGTTTGGGCACCATATAGACTTCAGCAATCTCATCGAGTCACGTTCATGCAGGACTTCCGATATTAAAGCAGTACTCAACAACTTTGGAAACAGGAGCATACAAGTCCATCTCAACAGCTTGATTATTCCACTCATCGAGAATATTCAGGCCATGAATACTTCAGAAGTCGGGACACTTGCCTGGAAACGCCACTTAGGTCGTGCTTGGATCTATCTCGGATCTTTGCGTCTTAATCTTTTGGCTCCATCTTCGCCGATCGACCCAGGAAGAAAACCGGCGGCAAAAGTTGAGCAATTGGACTTGTTCCTCCAAGAGATCAATTCAAACCTGCTCTCTCACAGCCTTCACTTTGGTCTTTCTTACGACGACTTTGCTCCAGATTCACATTCAACAAGACTTTTCTCTACTTTGTCAGATGTAACTTCGAAAAAGCGAACTAACCAGGAGAAGAAAATTATTGAGCGTTCATCAAATGCACCACCATTCATTGACTTATTTCGTGAGGTCCATCACTTTTGCAAGACTGTTGCGAGCCATAGCAGTGTATTGGCACTGGTTGATACAATAGAAAAGGGCGACTCATGCTTTAGAGCTCAAGAAGTAAACTGGCAATGCTCCGCAACCTCGTTTTGCGCGCGTCTGTCATCAGTTTATTCAATGTACGAAGATGTTACTATCCCATGCATAAACGAAATACGTGCAATCCAGCTTGGTTTGCGACAACTGGCACTCAATCAGGTTGAATCATCTCAGACAAGCTTGATCGTTAAAATGCAAGACGAACTACTAACGTATCCGTTCGGAAACAATCAATTCATTTGTCAACTTAAAAAAGAATGTTTCTTGCAAGGTTTGAGGGAGCTAATGATTCGATATGGTGTGGGTGAGGGTAGCGGCAGAAAGCAAGACGCTGTTGTGATTAATCGATCATTCCAACTGGCAACACTAATGCGCGTGCAGCTAGATCATATGATGAATCATCGTGAATATGTGAGTGAGAAGAATCTGCGTGAGCTCAATAGTGTTTTTTCATCACTAGCACATTTGCCAGAGGTCGCGGAAAAAGATGACAGCCTAAGTTCTCGGAGAGATATAAGCGAAGCCGAAAACGACGAGAAAAAATTTCGAGAATATTTTCCCGACCACGGTGCTGAGTTTAATCGCATCATTGCGCTGTCATTAGACGATGTTTATGATTGTGACAATGTTGTAGATGAGGATAAAAACAATGAGAATTCCATCGCTGTAGCTGAAGTCTATCAGCTATCAGATGCTGAGCTATCACTTGCTGTTTCCTTGCACGAAGAATTGTTTTCCCAGAGAAAAAAGAGGATCGATGACAGCACAAGATTACGAGCATTCAGATGCTGTTACGAGGCAGCTAGCCATCTTGGGCATTTAACAGAATGGATGGAAAAAAGTCAAGGGAATTCATCGCATGTAGGCTCCCACCTTTTGGCATTGGCACTAAGGTGTAATATCAACAGGAGCTCGTGGTCTTCAATGCCGAAAAATGAGTCAATACAAGATTTTCACAACGACCCTTTTCCACTAGAATCTATACGCGCCGATGTACCTTTGCAAAACCTTTTGATCCGCGTAGGCCAGTTATTGAGAGCATTTCCAGGTCATGCAGTGCTTGTGGCACTCGGCCAGGTCGTTGAACGAGTGCGTCAGTTGGATATTCAAGCTGTTGCACTAGGAAAAGTGATGTCAGGATTGGAGGTGATTTTACGCAAAGCACAGGATTGGGAACAACATGCGAGTCAACAGGTAACTCTTGGCAAATCCCTCAAAGAGATTGGCGCATTGGTAGCAAGCTGGAGGAAGCTTGAGTTGCAAAGTTGGTCAAATTTACTTACAATGCGAGAAAACCAGCGAAGCATGCAAGCTAAGCGCCACTGGCCACGGTTGTACAGTTTGATTCATAAACTGAGAGGCTCAAGCGTAGCCTCTAATCCTCCCAGTAGAACGCTCACATCGTCATCTCCAAAATGGGTGTGGAAAGGATTCCCTGAACTTTTCACAGTCTCTGGAATAGACGCCGACACCAAGGGTCTGGATGACTTAGCTAAAGTGCTAGATACATTTGTTTTGACCTCGACCATTGCTGAATTCAGGGCACGTCTAGATTTAATTGAAAGTTTTGCAAAAGAGCTGAGAAATGAGTGCGAAGTCAATGGGTCAAATAGTCATTTGGCCAGACTGCTTCATTCCTTGTGCAATCATTACAATTATTTCGCCCCTCTTTTGATGCGAACCAAAGATAAGCTCAGGGAGCCCATTGAGAAGCGTCTGAAAGATGAGGTGAAGCTGGCCAAGTGGGATGAGCAGTCGTATTATTCATTAACTGAGTCGAGCGAAAAAAATTACCGTAGGCTTATGAAGTTCTTAAGGGATTACGACGAAGCACTAGACACAACAGTTCTGGCAATACTTGAGCAAAATTTTGCTGATGGAGTCAGATCAAGTAGTCAGACCCAAGCAGGTGATAGTGGGCCTATCACAACTGTACCGGGAAACTCATCACTCTTTCCAGAAATCTCTGAAACCACGGACGATGCTCATGACATTCCTTCCAGTCAAATGTGTGCGCTGACTTTCACCCGGAATGATGACATTAAAGATGTTTCTCCAAACGACTGGCTGGCTGCTGGGCTCACTAACCCTGCTGACAGGTTTGTGATCAAGATCACTCATTATGCTCGGAGAATGGAGTCTATCATTCCCCAAAGATTCTCTTACGGAAGGGATGCCGCTAACGTTGCAGCCGAAATGTTAAATGCAATATTTACCAGGATTAACACGCTGAGAATGCGAAAGACACCAAAGCAAATTAAACAGCGTGCGTTGGTAGATTTGTTCAAGTGTTTGAAGGATCAGGGTTACTCTTCTATGAAATCGTCCGTGCCATCTAATGTTCGAGACCCTCATTCCATACTTCAGCTTCCAGTCCCTTCGTTTGGCAACAGCTGGCCATGGGACGAGAGTGCCCCGACCACTCTTGAAAAAGGCGAATCTTATTTTCATAGGAGTCACGTTGAGATTACACGATTGAGATTTGAGATTTCAATGATTGGGAGTCAATATATGAGCCTACGAGAGATGACACTAATGCAAGGATACAGCGAATACATATTTTTCATGATATGCCAGCAGAGATGCTCAATCGCAATAATGATTCAATCAGTTGCTGATATCGAGACATTAATTCAATCCTACGATGGCCTATCTGATAGCATGCCTTTTCAACAGAAGAATCTCATGAAAAACACAACCAGCTTTGAGAGTCATCTTTTATCACTGATTGAGAGTCTTCACCAAATCGCCCTTCTTATTAGGGAATCGCTACCATTAGTTCAGAACGATGCAGAACGGGGTCACGCGCATGATACGTTGGCTATCGTAACATCATGTGCCTCAATACTAGAAGAAAATTATGCACCGCGCAAGAGTAAAATGCCTATCACGTTCGCTCAAATACGCCATATAAGCACAACGATGACGAACATATTAATCGACGTCAAGTTGAAGATAGTATCATGCGTGAAAGTTTGCAAAGGCGCACTTCCGACTGATATTTTCGACTCATGCTTGGTGGATGCAGACCAAGCACTACGCCTGGCGCTATCCTACGACGACCATGTCAAAGAATCGGCACCAACTAATCATTCTGAATTAATGGACATCATTGGGATGATTTCGTCGGTAGTACAAAGCATTCTCATAGCCGTCCAAAGTATTTCACCTTCTGCGACCAAAAATAAATGTGCACCTGAAAAAGCCTCAACAATGTGTGTTTATCACAAAGAAATGCTAAAAGAATTTAGCAATCTTCGACTCGACAAAATATATCGTGAACTTTCAGAGGTGTCTCGGGCCCTTATTGGTCTACATGATAATGTATCGTCCAATTCATTATCCCGTTCACTGTGCACAAGAGCAACAATCAATTCATTCTCACTGGTCCAAAATGTCTTGGACATTGCAAAGGCAAAGTTATCTGATGCACTCATTTATTACTCAAAACATTCCAAACTGCTTTACGTTTTGTTGAGGGTATTCAGAGTTCTCCTTTCGAAAGGATTCTGTTCTGATGATGTCACTGATGGTGGCGAAGGCGATGGAAACGGCGGGGCAGATGAAATGAAGTTTGATGATGACGTTGAAGGCACTGGTATGGGAGAAGGGGAGGGCAAGAAAGATGTGACGGACGAACTAGAGAGCGAAGAACAACTTTTGGGTTTGAAAGGTGAAGAAAACGAGGAAGCATCATCTTCCAAAGAAAGGAAAGAGCTCAAAGAAGACGAAGTTGATACAGGTATGGAAATGGAGCAGGACTTCGACGGTGAAAATTATGACTTGCCTGACCAGCCAGATCAAAAGGACGATGCTAACAGTGAGAATGAAGAAGAGCTCGATCGGGTGAGTAAAAGGTGTTATGAACAATTCATAATGTACGGATTCTCTTTCATAATATTGAAGGTTGACTAAACACTGACTCCATCTAGGAAATGGGCGTTGGTGAAGACCCAAATGAGCAGGTGGTCGACGAAAAAATGTGGGATAATGAGGAGGATGATTTGAAGGATATGCAACAAGAAACTGAAAAGTTTGAAGAGAATAGCAAGATGGAAGGTGAGCAGTTAAAGGACGAGATGCGCACTGGGGATGGAGAAGAAGATAATAAGGATCCAAGTCACAAAGAAGCGCAAGAAGATTCAAATCAGAAAGACGCCTCTCAGGATGAATCGGTGGACGAAAACCGAGAACAATTGGATGAGATGATAAATGATGACACCGAGGAAAAATACGAAGAAAAGAATGTTGGTGTCGAGGTTAGAAACGACGATCAAAGTGGCAGTTGCGACGACGAGGAGGATGGTGTTGAACTCAACGATCTGTCTCTCGATGATGGCGACGAGGCTTCCACTGACGCGGTAGAAGACGCTGCTAGGGATGACGAACCGGACGTGAGCATGAAACCCGATGATGAAGAGGGCAATCCTGATGCAGATGACAACAGCAACGCTGGAGATGATGCTGCTACTGATGGGGAAGAGGAAAGGGAAGATCCGGACGAAATGGAAAAGATTGGTAAGGGTGGTGTTGGTGCCGATGAAAACGAAAATCTCGATGAGCCCGAGGAGAATGTCAACGAAACTTCTGTCACGCCCTCATCGAAGAGCCAATATGATTCCAATGATGCACTCGGCGTCGCGGCCAATGACGGACAAGATACCGTCAAAGAGACAAATGAAGAGAGTCAAGATCAAGATCAAGCAGCAAAAGAGGGTGGGACGACTGAAGAAAACAGGAGCAACGACGATAAGGCCACCGATGCTAAGGGAGCCGGTGGCACTGGCAACGATGGCAATTGGGAAAGAGGAAAAGACGAAGATCGAAAGGACAGCCAAAGCGAAGCTTTTGATGATATACCGAACCCATTTCGTAGTCCTGGTGACGCGGAAAAATTCTGGCATAAGAAGCTTGATATGATTCAAGACAGTCAACAAGATAAAGAGCAATCGACGGAAATTACCGGACAGGAACAACAGGACGATATCAAAGAAAAGGATGGGCAGTTCGAGTATTCTAAAGAGGGCGAAGATAATTGTGGCCAGGTGTTAGGCATTGCAGAAGAAAACCAAGCCAAGCAGTTGGAGGACCGCACAGACGATGATTTTGAGCATCCTGATCACGAGAGCGCCAAGGCAAACATGGATATTGATTCCCGAGATAGCAAACAAGAAAAAAAAGAACACTCTCCTTTATTGAGTTCACACCCAAACAAAGATGACCCCGATCCCGTTCACAAATCTGAAGATCAAGAAAAACAACAAGTACATGAGAGTTATGCGGATACAGAAGAAGAGAACGTTACGGCATCGAACATGGCCACAACTGATATGACGCAGTTGCAAAATTTTGGTTCTGACGATGAAGGCAAATGTGACAGCGACGGCGATGTTCACGAGATTGAGGTGTCGGGAGAATCCACCCTCGAAGACATACAGAACGCGAGGGCGTATTGGCAGCTTATACAGTCTGATACAAAACATCTGTCCAGGCGGCTCTGTGAAAAGCTCAGATTAGTCATGGAGCCATTGGTAGCTACAAAGTTGCGCGGTGACTATCGCACAGGGAAACGAGTTAACATGAAGCGCATAATCGGCTACATTGCTAGTGGATACCGCAAGGACAAAATTTGGCTCCGTCGCACGAGGCCAGCAAAGCGAGATTACAGAGTATTGATAGCAGTTGATGATTCTGAGAGCATGCAAAAGAGTCAGGCAGGGGACATGGCCCTCAGAGCGTTGGCAACTTTAGCTAATGGAATGAGCCAACTGGAAATAGGACAACTAGGAATTGCCAGCTATGGAGAAGATATGAGGCTACTTCATCCATTCAATGTTCCTTTTACCTCCGAAAGTGGCGTCAACATCGTGCAGAACTTCAATTTTGATGCAAAACGGACAAGGACTGCGCTCTGTGTTGAGAGCTCAATAGCAGCTCTTGAGGGGGCCAGCAGCGTGTCATCATCAATGCAGCTAGTCTTCATGATAAGCGATGGTCGCATAGAGAGAGATAGCAGATCAAAACTGCGACGTCTGATCCGTCAAATGACAGAGAACAATATGCTCATGGTTATGATAATTGTCGAGGGCGAGGAAAAGGGACCGCCAAGTACAAGTAGCGAGAGTATCCTCAACATGAAAGAGGTTTCATTTGTAAATGGAAAGCCAAAAATCAAACATTTCATTGAAGATTATCCCTTTCCATACTATTTGGTAGTTGCAGACTTGGCTGCACTTCCAGAGATTTTGGGAGATTGTCTTCGTCAGTGGTTTGAGATGCTAGCACAGATCCAACATGCAGCGTGATATAGTGTGTTCTTTTCGCAAGAGGATAGATTTAATTAAAGTTTCAATGGGTACCATCTCTATATTGATTGTCATGACTAGATTCCCTCAAGAGAGCAAAAGATTTTGACAGACATTTTTCTTTCACTTGCCTGAATTGATTGTTTTTTCAGATCCAACTCCGCATCCACGCTATATCGGCCCATTGAAATCGAACTCGAATAAACGTCTTAGTTTTTGGAGTCACGAGAGACAATTCAGGGTTGAGGATGAAGTCGTATTATGGAGTGCGTACGGTGCCGACCTTGCGTCACCTTACGTTCTTCTCCTCCGAATCAAGAATGTCCTCGTACCAAGATCTCGATGACGCCACCGCGGCCGCTCCCACCCGTCACCTCCACGGCCAATGCCTAACGCCCCATCGAGGCGTGTCTAGGTGGGGCAGATTCCTACTCATGGACGGTAGATGACGATGTCCATCCCGACCCGCTCATCCCACGTTCACGTTGAACGAGTGCCAATCCAATCGTATCTGACTCTTCGTGCGCTTTCCCATCGATAAATCCTGAACGACCAGGGACTCGAGAATGTAACCGAATCCGCGAGCATTGAGATAATCGTACATGAAGCTGACATATCCAAATAATCGCGCCAGTGGCTCGACGAGCAGGAATAGGACAAGAACGAAAGCCTGCCACGCCACGAGGGATGTGCCAAACAGTGTCCAAGGCATGCCCTTGATCCTATTAGTCCGATAGGCCCAAATGTCATGCTTGCGGATGCCACGAATGAAGGACAGACATTTTTCCCTCTTGCGTCGTGCTTGGGCATGAAGGGCAGACATTTTTGCCTCTTGCCTGGGGGAAAAAGCGACGCCATTGGGTGTGATCGTCGGTTAGGGTGTTTACTAACGTACTGTAAAGGGGGGGCGGCTAACTCCTGACAGCGGCAGTGATATGGCAGGGTCGGCGGCCATGGATGGGGGGATATGGAGATTTTGTTTAGTTGTGGGGGATGCATTGTCAATCGGTTGGTCGTTCATGTTGGTTAGTAGGTTGGTTGGTCGGTTTGGGCAATCGGTCTTTCAGTTTGGTCAGTCAATCTTCTTTTGATCATTACGGTTGAATACGCAGTTTTGGTATAATCAAAAACGACAAAAATCGGAAAGCAGGTACTCTAAAAGCTCTAAGTTAGTTGAAATAGTTTTTTGTATTGTTCCTACGCGGCCTGTTTTTCTTCCTTGTTTTTGGCGCAGCAGTTCTTACGAGCCATTTTTTGTATTGGGTCCTACGTCGTTTTGTGAGTACACAACATGAACTCACAAACCCCCGACACAACTCAATTTCGGTCCTCAACACTCTCATCCCTCCCCACCTTCCAATACCCTCCTCCGTGCCCATGAAGATTGTCTACAACCCAGGCGGATTCAACTCCACCCGTCACACCGAGAAGTATGCGTCCGGGCAGTTCACCGGCTGCAGGACTCGGTACACGAATGCAGAGAAATTGAACATTCTCTCTGTTGTTCAAAAGTTACGCATGGAGGACAATCTCAATCTCACCCAAGCGGCCCATGTCGTTCAGATTGCCCCTCCTGTAATTTGTAGGTGGGCTAAGAAGATCGAAGAGCTTCGAACGGACCCCACCAAGGCTGGCAAGATGGCCCTTCATCGCGGCCCAGCAAGTCTCGTCGACGAAATCGAACAGGAGCTTCTCGATTTCATCGAGGAGTGGAGGCAGAAGGGAATCGACGTGAATCGATTCACCCTCCTCAGAAGGGCGTACGAGTTGAAGCCAGAATTTGGCAATCGTTCTGAGCCCGCCGCGAAGGTTTGTCTCTCCCGGTTCCTCGCGCGGAACAATCTTACGCATCGCGTCGCCACTCACATGGCTCAGCGCGATCCTCGTGAAGTCGAGGCCGAAGCGCTCGAATTCCTCGAGTACATCCGCCCCCGCCTTATGGGCAGTCATCGCTCACCCCACTACATCATCAACATGGATCAGACGCCTGTCTACCATGCGATGTGTAGTGGGAAAACAATTGAGCGCGTTGGGGTGCGCACTGTTAACAGGCGTACCCCAACTGGGTCTGCTGACAGCAAGCGCGTGACGCTTGCCGCTTGCCTCACGGCAAGCGGCAGACAGATGAAAGGGATGGTAGTTTTTAAAGGTGACGAGGCAAATATAGTATGTTCATTATTTTATATTCTGCTTCTCTAACCATCTTCGTCGTGAGAACACAGGCAAGCCAAAGGGAACCATCGCGAGACGTGAGCTCCCTTCGCTTCCAAAAGAGCTCACGTATCGCTGCCAGGAGAAGGCCTGGTTCGACGAACAGGTCATGGTGGATTGGGTCGACGAGATCCTCACGCCATACGTCGCCAACGTACCGCGTGGGATCGTCCCCATCATCCTCCTCGATGACTTCACGGTCCACAAAACCGGTCGAGTCGTCGGTATGATTCAACGACTTGGCGTCGAGGTGGAGTTCATCCCTCCGGGCTGTACTGGAATGGTACAGCCCGTGGATGTTGGATATAACAAATCGCTGAAGGCGAATGTCCGTAAGCAGTATCGCGAGTGGATGTTTTCGCAGGATACTAACATGATCGTTCCCTGCCCATCTCGTCAACAAGTTTCCGAGTGGATAATTGGCGCGATGGCGGACATCTCCGACGTGACGGTTCGAAACGCATGGAGGAAGAGCGGCTTCTCGTATTTCCCAGAAGAACCTAAGGAGTAAGAATGTGTTGACACTAATTATATTATTTAGGACTCAGTTATCGAAGAATTAATGAGTTTATAATGTATTCGAAAATTAAATAATTATTCAGAATATCAATTCATTGCTAACTTTAATATATTATCATTCTACTAATCTCAACTAAATTCTAGACACTTACGATCACCAAGAATCTTTCCCATTGCGCAGCCGTCATTCCGATAAACTTTATTCCTCTTAACGACGCTCGTGCAGCGCTCGTTATACACTTCGAGCACGCGAATTATTAGACCATCGTAATCATCCGCCCTCCTAGAAGCTAGAGCTTGCGAGAGGAACCCCACCTTGCATCCCACCACCCCGCCGACCAACAAATACACCGCTAACACGTCGTCCTCTTCATCCCCCCTGTATCTCATCCTTTCTTTTAGAACCTTCACTTTCACACCCCTCTCAACTTGATTCCCGCAACAATCATGTCTCGCACAACTTCGACCATGATTTTTCGCCCGGATCCCAACAATGTCAACGATACTCCCAATCAACGAAGCAACAATATCAGCTCGGTGCGGGGCTGCAGGAAAAGGTTCACGAGCGGCGGCAATTGACAGGGAATACTGCAGCGGGCGGTTGACTTGTGCGCTGATGGCGGTCGGGGCTTGGCTTCCGCCAGGCCGCCTCCAAATCAGGTAGCGGACTGGCTCGGGGGCAGCACACCCAACGCACGGTCCCGGCTCGGTGCCCTCGTTGGTGTGAGCACAGTTGCCACACTCCCAGGCAACAGGCTGCAGGGCGTTGGGGGCGGCCGCCATTGTATACAAGTTGTATCGTAGTTTTTGTTAGTATTTTTTTGGTTTGTTAGTGGTGGTGGTTAGCGTACTTTGAACCCAGTCAACCCACATATCGTTGGAATCGTCTTCTCAGGAGGAGAACGACTATGCTATTTAAAATGGTTGCATACGTAGGATTCGTTAAGAAAAGAGAACTTTGGAGTACATAGCGATACTCCTTTCTTGCGATTGACTTAAACTGTATATTACCAAAAATGCGTATCCTACGGTAAGCAGTTAAGCAAGGGCAAAAGTGAGAAGAAGCTGTTATGGGCAACTTGTGGTTTCAGGGGAAAAGTTTTTTGGAAAGAATCCAACAGACACCATCACTAAAAAGGAGAGAAGAATCAATGTCGTTACAATTATTTCTCTCATTCTATTATTACCGAAGAACATGCAGTAAGACTATCACGTGGTTATTTGCGAGAAATCTGTACATAGTGCAGGGGCGATCTTCTCGATTTGTAACTTATTCCTACATATGTTTGCTTTTTGAGTGTCATAGTAGTCTGTCTTTGTATGTTTTATCTCTTTCTCGGTGAGTTTTCGGTATAGCAAAAATTGACCACAAAAAAACAATACCTAGACTTTGACATGTTTTAATTAGGAAAATACCAGTGAGACCATTAGGATGTTATTATATCTGTAGATAGAGGAGAGTCTCAGCTTCTCAGATGTATAAGGGTCTGGGGGTCTGTGACAGAATCTTCTTGAATTAAAATGCATTCTCTGTAAATGGTCCAGGTTGTGTTTTACTGCTTTTTTTAGATGCGATTGAAAAATCAGCTCGTTTTGCAAAATAGTAATGTTGAAATGATTCCTACGTGAGTGAATCCTATGATAAAATCTCCATCACAAACAAGATATTTCATCCCAATCAACAATGGCTGCCGATGATGACAATAATGCAATGCCGCCACCACCGTCCGTGCCCCCCCACCCCCTCGGAGTGGCGCAGGGGGGGGGGAGATTGTTCCCAATGCAGCCCTGTCGCCAAAATGGGCAAACAACTGCTGCTATGGCATTCGCATTCACACCGCTGCCACGTGTTGTCGTGCGTCCGGATATGCGTGCAAGCACAACATTGTCCCTGACAATGGTTGATGATGCCCCATCAGCCGCCGACATGCAACTAAGAACAACAAATCCGATGGATGGGTTCGAGTCATCTGAGGATGAGGGGAGGGAGCAGGGCACTACGATTAATTCCCCTGACAAGGAATACGATTTTAAGGGGAGGAAAAGCAACGATGACTCTGTCGCACGGGCGACAATTCAATCACGTGGGAAAAGGAGACGATGAAAGTAATGAAAACCTTTGCCGAGGCGGCTGCTCTAGAGGAGTCAGAGGCAGAGGCAGAGGCAGAGGCAGAGGCTGACTTAGGCGGGTGGATAACTCTTCCCCTGAAGTGAATAAACGAGTGGAAATGAGTTACAGGTAGTTCAGGTCGGGAAAAGAAAATTATGAGCTTAGTTTACGGTCTAAAAATGAAGTGGATCACCCTATCCAAAGCAGAGGGGTGAGATGTGTCCTGTAGGATTCTACAGGTGTTGGTACATATTCATGATGTATCTTTGATGTTCCTCCATGAGTATGTACATCTTTAGGAGAGCTTGAAGATCTCCCTTCAACACCATTATGTTCAACAGCAATGAAGAGGGGGGGAGTACAGCAAGGATGAGGAGGGAGAGCACAAGGACTGAGGGGAGGGGGGATACGGCGAATATATTATGTATTAAATTAAATAAATTATTATTTTTTTATTTATTAATGGGAGGCAGATCTTGGGAGGCAGGCTTCTTCTTTGCCAAGGCTGTCTTTCTTGACAGCTTGCTCGGCTTTGATGTGACGGCAACGGATGCCAGAACAAGTGATGTTGGGCTTTTCACACAGAAGGCGGTGCCACACATCTTGCACCTCACATCAGTATTGGTGCACATGCTGCACTGCCTGAGGCTGCAAGAGGAGGCATCCATGGTGGCTGGTTGTGGGGGTTGTGGCCCCTCACTTTTGTGTTTGCCATCCCAGGCCCAACCAGGGCATACAGGGGATCATCGGAAAGCCCTCCTCAATGCAAGAATTACCAAGGCCTAGACATAGCAGATCAGGAGAAGCAAGATGGGGAGCCACCAATGCGTACATAAAGGGGGCTAATTATCTAAGAAAAAAGGAATTGTCATGCGTCTCTTATGCCCCAGCTTCTACGGTAGTTTTGTATGTAGTTTCCCTCAACAACCTCAGAAGGTTGGCATGTAAGTACCGTAGATACCGCGGTTTAAGAAATAGCTAAGGTGCAAGGATGTGACAGGAAAAAACTAATATCTAATAGTATTGCATATGGTACCAAAAAAAATTGGGTTTGTAGTGGGTTAGTGTAAAAATTAGCTTTGGAAAGTGTTTCTTCAATTTATAAAAGTAAGTCGGAAAACAAACATACTCACTGAGATCCTCTGGTTCTCCATCCTCCAGTGGTTCAACAATAGTAACGCCCAATCCCGTAGTCCGGACATTGTATCCCAACGATGACATGTACTGCTTGTAACAATT
>JALLPB010000080.1:0-25578 GCA_036939975.1 Cyclostephanos tholiformis | reverse complement strand
CAACACCTGTAGAATCCTACAGGTTGCATCTCATCCCCCTAGCTTTAGCCAGGGCGATCCACTTTATTTTTAAGGATTAAAATAAGCTCATAATTTTCTCTTCCTGACATGGACTACATCCCACTTTGCTTTCACTCATTTTAGTCCATTTCAGGGGAAGTTTTCCACCAGCCTAGGTCAGGGCATTGATGAAAACATACAAAGCATTTGGATCCACCTATTTTGATGTACCTGATCTTATGATAGGTATGACTTATGATAGAATTGGGATGGCAATGATGAATGTGCAATTTAGCTCAGTCAAAGGGGTCAGAACTGATTGCTCTCATGAATTCATTAAAAAATGCAAATTTGACCAGAGGCATCGAACTATCTGGTCACTCATCCACTCCAAAGAGCTTTGTCTAAACATCTGAAGGCTCAACAAGCTGAGGCAACTAAAGAAATGAGGTGGATTGCCATGGACATCATCATACGCCAAAGAGAATCTATATTGAAGGGCATCAAGCCCCCTTTCAAAGACATGCTTTCCTTGATGATGGATGCAAGCAATCTCAAGACTGGAAGCAAGTTAAGTGATGATGACATGGTAGGCCAACTCATCACTTGTTTGGTGGCTGGCCACAAGACAATATCAGGCCACCTGCTTTTCTTCTGGTATCTAGTATCCTTGCATCCTAATGTTGAAATGAAAATTGAGGCTGAAATTGACTCTGTCTCATATTGTGACCCCCATCAAAGCCAAAACAGTTGTATCCATTCCTACGACAGTTTCAAAACTATCTAATGTGGATCACTCTATCCCTACCATGGGAAGCAAGATCTAAATTTTATTTGGCAGTAATATGGGATCGATCAAGGAATTTGCAACTGAGCTTGAGCTCAAAGCATCTGAACAAGGATTAGATACTATTTTATTGTCCTTAGATGATACACGTAAGTGCAGCAGGTTCTCAGATGCAAGCACCATTCTCTGCTTCACCTTTACCTACATTGGCTTCCTGCTGGACAATGCCAAGTTCTTTGACAAGTGGCTCAAGTCATCTGTTGCAAACTTACCTCATGGGATCCGGTATGCCATTTCTGGCAGAAGTTTCCTTGTCTTGTCAATGCCGGCTTGCAGAACTGGGAGGCATCGAGCTGCTACCCATGGTTGAAACAGATGCCAATGGAGTCTTTGAGGATTCTATGAATGGGTTGATCCTGTCCTCAACACTTTTGAGCATTCACTCAGTTCAAGCCCTCATGTTATTGCCACTGTGAATGGTGTTATCTGTGATGACAAAGCTTTTATTGTCAAAGATGGATGTAATATTTACAACGACGATGTACCGTCAACTGAATTGCATCAGCTTCTTGGCAGAAGTGGCCACTAACAAAGAGCTCCAGTCACACTCTTTTCAAGGAGGTTGACTCGTCACAAAGATGTTGTCCTCCCAGTTGGTGTTAGTTCTGCTCCTGGGGATCATCTAGCTGTCTATTCGCACAATCAAGATGAGGATGTGAATAAACTTGCTGCACATTTAGAGCTTCCACTTGACAATGTGATTGTTATTCAATCTACATGCAAGATGAAGTCCTCCTTGCCATTCAAATGGCCCTTGACCGTTTGCACTCTCTCCTCACTGCTCACTGAAGTTTTGGATATGTTTAAACCCCCTAGCAGAAATAGTTTGGCATTCCTTGCCTCACTCTGTCCTTGGCCACCAGAGAGGCTTCAGCTTGAAGGGCTTGGGTGGGAGGGTCACAAGTACAAGGAAATTGTAGGAGATCCAAAGTTGATGTTGTTATAGGTTCTACACAAGTTCAAGAGCATTCCAGCTTTTGGTGTTTCTGAACTCCTTCTTCTTCTGACCCCGGCAAAGCCTTGCTACTACAGCATAAGCTTGTTACCTAAGGTCCAAAGGGTGCAGATATTGCCAGCATCACTGTAGCTCATTTGATCTGCACTACACCCTCAGGTTGCATCCATCAGGGAGTGGTGTCAACATATCTCAAGGGATTGAAACCAGGTGACAGGGTCCACATATCTATCAAGCCAACAAACAATGCATTTCATCTTCCAGAGGATCCTACCACTCCTATGAGTTTTGTCAGTGTGGGCATGGGCTTGGCTCCCTTCATGGGATTCATGCAGCATAGAGCGTGTTTGCTACAGTCTGGGAGTAAGTTGGGCCCAGCTGTATTATTCTTTGGTTGTTGCTCTAAGGATGAAGGTTTCGTCTACAAATCTGAGCTTGCAGGCTACCTGGCCGTTTCCTAATTGCTGTTTGTAATCTCTTGCAAGATGGGTAGCACTGAGAATGTGTACATGCAGCATTTGGTGCAGCATAGCAAATCTCTGATGGCATCCGGCATTGCATCTGGAGGTGGGTATTTGTACTCTGTGGAGATGCAAAATATATGGTGCATGATATCAGAAGCACCATCGACAGAGCGCTCAAGCCCTTTCCAGTTAATGTTACTATGCTTGTGGGGCAGCAGCAGTACATCAAGGACTGCTGGGCAGCATTAATGTAGTCACATCGGATTGGGTTGGAAGGGTTGTGTTGGGATGGGTTGAGTTATGTGACAACCAGGTCTGGTGAATATTATGCTGCATAAGGACATATGAGGAAAAATATTTTCTCCATAGGGTTGAATGTATTCAGAAGCAATTCTTTGCGGCGCTATTGCGCTACTCATCCTAAAGATCATTGTACTTATCATGATGGTAACAAGAATCATCGTTTACTTCCTCGTCCTTTGCAAGCATTTAGGCAAAGTTTTTGCTTTGTCATTTGAGGAAAAAGAAGATTTGTCGTGGGATATCATCAACTATTATTTCATTCAACCCAGAGGTCACAAGGACGTAGACAGCAGAACAGGATTTGCAGCATCTGTTTCCGTTTCCATTGAGCTGACAGCACCTGTCATGTGGGGAATGACATTGGTAGAGAGGTACGCATGAGTAGACACCCGAGTGAAACATGTATGCCCTCCAAGGAGATAGTATGAAGCAGGAGACTCAACAAAAGAGGATGAGTACCACAGACACATCTTCACCAGCCTAGTTAATGCAAACAGTACTTCCAGACTGATTATTACTAAATATTAAACAATAAGGTAGATGTTCCTTGCATTTATGATAGTAATTAAAACTATGAAAGTCAGACTCAACAGGGAAATCATTGTGGCAAATCCACACAATCCCTTTTTTTCACAACATCCAACAAATTGACCACTAATTAATCGTCGTCCTCGTCAATCTTCGGCGCCAAATAGTATTTAATATATCCTGTCTCCCCAATGGGATACTCCACAACAATGGGAACATCTGGGCTCATGGACAAAATCACAGTGGGTCCCAAACTCGTCGCCTTGGTGAAGAAGTTGAGGTACCTAAGCGCAAAAGTCAATTCCACAGGCTCTTGCATGTCGATCATCACTTTGTCTTCGTCCTTTTCTGCCGTGTTGTTCTGGCGAATCAACACATTGCCAGCACCAAGATCGCCAGCGACGTGGAATTTGACCCCCTCCTTCGTGCAGCTGATGGTGAGAGTGTCACCAAGGACTTGCATGTCACGGATAATACGTTGGAATTCGCCAGACGGCATTTGAATGGTGCACTTGTACTCAGTGTCAGGGATTCCGAGTTGCTCGCTGTCGATGTCCATGAGTTTGAGTTCTATTATTTTTGTCGAAAGTGTGCAGACGACAACGTGTTTAGAAGCACATATGACGATGAGGAAGACAGTGGATACACAGGAAAACAAATGGAAAAAGCTGAAAGAAAGAGACAATTATTGAATGCCTCCTGATAAAATTCCCCATCAAAGAACTGACTGGACTGGAAGCATGAATAGTGATTTTATTTTGGTCCATTTAGTACACCCCTATCAGTTGCTCAACACAGCACCCATCGAAGTGGCATGGAAGCCATACCGTGTAGGACAACATGCAATAAAAACGATGAAAATGAAAATGACACAGACTGATACCTATTGCGAATTCAAAAGGCTAATTCCGCTTTTCTCCCATCTCTGGCCCCACTAACAACCCACCCACCACCCATTGATAACTCACCAAAGTCGGCAATGCGATCTTGCCCAGGACTCTCAAACACCAAAGCCAGGGAGTCACCATCATCCTCAGCCTTTAGCGTGATAATATCGTCATTCCCCGCGCACTTCAAAATCTTCCCCATATTCGTGGCATTGAACCCCAGGCTGATGGGTCTGTCGCACCGGAAGTGGTCAAAGCCGCCCGAACGCAGACTCACTGCCACGAGGGCGACGTGGGAGTTGTCCATGGCCTGGATGGACATCTCATCGTCGGAGCAGTCGATGTTAGCCTCCTGGACGAGGTCCTTCAGCGCCTCGATGAGCTGCTTGAATACTTTTCCTTGCGTGAGACGGGCTTCGAACATGGTTGAGGTGTTGTGGTTATTATTATTTGTGTTTCTTATTTATGGTTACACAAGGCAGGTGATTTGGCCCCTCCTCCTTACCTTCGTCTTTGGAATCACATAAGTACCAACACAGGAATAGATACGTGAGAAACAGAGACTCTTCCCGCCGAAGAACATGCGCCAAAAATGATTGTCTGGCCATGACACAACATCGTGTATTACCTACACTACCTATCTGCACCAGCCCAGGCTACCTAGCTAGTAGGTAGTAGGTACTAGCTAGGTGGGATCGGCAACGTATCGTACGTTAACCGACTTTTGGGGACACAATTCCAGTTCCTAAAGTGCCCTGGGTTCATTTTTTGTCCTCAAAAGTTTTGGTATTTAAATACCACCACCAGCCTCGCTCTCATGCTTTAAATTTTTGGTATTTTAATACTATACCACGACTTCTGGGGACAATTATTATCTACCCCACCCAAAAGTACGCCTACTTACCTCAAGGTGATGTGAGGGGGGAAAATGAGGGAGGAGCATGACCTCTCGAGAGAGAGACCTTAACAATTTCCAAAAAAAAAATGCCGCCCTCGGAAGTAAAAAAGTTAGTATGTCATCATCATCATTGCTTCATCACATCCTCCCACGCCAAGAGCCCCTCCCCCCCCCTGCGCACCAGCCTCCCCCCGGCCATCGTCCCCGTCGTTGTCACAGTCGTCCATGTTGTGGCCGGTAGATTGTTCTCGTGGGCGGCCACCGGAGTGTGTGCTGTATGCGTCCCTCATCCTTGGCTGTGGCGTTTCCTCCCAGGGGGATGATGTCGTCAGTATCCCTCCTCCTCCCATATTGGCCCTCATTGTCGATGTCACCACCGCCCATCTGATGTGGCCATCATCGTCGATGGCCATGCAACAACGTCCCATCTAGTTTTGGTCCTCGTCATGCCCGTGTCTGCACTCACTTTCAATTGTCACAGACGTCGTCGGCCTTGTAGAGCGACGACGACGACAATGAAGATGATCTCCCTGTCCGCGACCGCCACATGCCGTCGATGGGGAGGGATGATTGGGACCATCGCGATCATTCTCGATGGCACAACAAGCCTCCTCCATGTTGGAGAAAAAGAAACGGACCAAACCCTGACTAGGGACAGACCCACAGAACCAGGAACGCGAGCACCAATCAAAATAGTTGATGGGCGAGAATGGAGTCCAGGAGTGTATCGTAACCTCCGATTGTTGGGGCAATCCCTGGAAATAGCATGGGAGAAGGCTTTTATTAGACCTATCACTTTTAAGTATTAATCTTCGTTTACTAAGTTATACACGAGCACTAACACCATCTCGCGCGTAACGAGGTGGAATATGAGTTGCATCAACATTAATAATTAAAAGGGACCGAAAGAAGAAAGATGGACACCACTCCAGGTGGAAAACCGAAAGTGGAAGGAAAGAAATTTCGTAGACCAACTAAGCCGATTAAGAGGGAATTCTTATCGACAACTCAAGGACTGGAGAAGCATACTTTCGACGTGGGCAACGCGAAATACGCAGCAAAGTTTCAAAAGTCGCTGGACGCAATATCGATTCACATACAAGCGAACTATAAGGATGGCTCCAAAACAGCGAAGTCAGTCCGAGACCTGAAGCTCCTCGTGATCACCCTCGATCCATACCCAGCTGGTGTGAACGGAGGCCCGCCCGATGCAGGGACAGTATACCTCTGGCAACAGGAAGTGTCAGAGCAAGCGAAGGCAAGGAACCTCCTCGCGGAGAACGTGAAGAAGGCGTACGCCCTCGTCCTTGGGCAGTGTTCCCCAGAACTGATCAGCAAAATAAAAGGGTCCGACAAGTACCCGGCAGCTGACCTCGCACAAGACGTGATACAGCTACTTCTCATCATCAGGGGATACTGCTGTAGGTTCGATGACCACCAACAGAGCACGTGGGCCCTAGAGAACGCGAAACACCGTGTGTCCGTATTCTATCAGGGCGCCGATATGTCGACATCAGAGTACGTCGAACACTTCAATGCCCTCGTGGGAGTAGTGGAGACCTATGGTGGCGCGTACGGCCGAGAGCCAGGTCTAATCAGGGCGGAGATCATGACACAAGCGGGCGTAATAGACCGGGATAACCCCACACCTGATGAGCTAGAAATAGCGTATGGCAAATGCCGAGAACAATATCTCTCGTGCATGCTCCTCCGGGGATCGGATTACGGAAGGTACAAGACCCTGAAGGACGACCTATGCAACAACATGGCGTTGGGAGTGGACAACTTCCCCAAGACAATCGTCGAGACAACACGACTCATGAACGATTATAAGGTGCCACCGAGGGCGCAGCGAGCAAAGGAGAATCAAGCCGAAGGAGTGGCTTTCGTTCAAGATGCTGGGAAGACCCCAAACCTGAAGGACGTCGAATGCTGGCATTGCAGCAAGAAGGGTCATTACAAGACCGACTGCCCCGAGCTAAAGGTTGAGGGAATCGACGACGGAGTACAGAATCTGTTCGTGGTAGAAGAATACGAAGATGCTATGGGCTTATTTTCGGCCGAGGCAGGAGTCGAAGGATGCGATGACTTGGAATGCCACCTCGTCCAGAAAGGATGCAAGCCCGGGTGCACGGGGATTCTCAACCCCAACCATCTATACATCGACACTTGTGCTACGTACGCGAGCACACCCCATGCCTGTTTCATCGACAACCTAAAACAACAGAGAAGCCACCTGCGGGGACATACTAATGCTGGATCTGCTGTGATGACGAGGGCCGGGACGATAGGTGAGTTGAAAAAGGTTTGGCTGAATGAAGGAGGAGTGGCTAGCGTTGTTCCCCTGAAGCTGCTGGAGCAGATTCAACCGATTTCATACCATTCCACGAAGGGTATGAATCCAGGCCATTTCGTCATTCACACCAGGGAAGGAGACATCGTATGCCGTAACAACACCCGCGGAATGCCATACTTGGACCTACGAGAAGTGGAGGCTGAGGTCGCTCTATGCCTCATCCAGGACACGATCGACACCGTTCGTAATAATTACGACGGATATACGCAACGGGAGGTGACCGAAGCCAAGGAAGCCCGGGAAGCGCAGGGGATGCTAGGACACCCCACAGACCGGGAGTTTCTAGGAATGGTACGTCACAACATGATTGACAATTGCAACGTATCACCGACCGCCATCAAAAATGCTAACCAAATCTTCGGCCCCAATCTCGCAGGGGTGAGGGGACGAACGGTAAGGATAGCTCCCGAGCCTGTGCGCATTGATTACGTGCAGGTCCCGCGGACCATCCTGGATAGGCATCGCGTCGTGACGTTAGCAATTGACTGCATGTTCGTGAACGGAGTACCATTTCTAGTTAGCATCTCTAGAGGCTTAAATTTAATAACAACCGAATATACTCCAACAAGAACTGCTAAGAATCTCGCAGCAGGGGTCCGCAATATCATCGCATTATACGCGAAAGGTGGATTCCAAGTCGGAACAATCCTGATGGATAACGAGTTCGAATGCCTCCGTAATCTGATTCCCACTGTCGTTATAAACACCACAGCAGCTAACGAACATGTACCTGAGATTGAGCGGCGCATCAGGCTCATAAAGGAGCGTGGGAGAGGTATCCTGAATACCCTCCCATATAAGAGGATGCCACAACTCATGCTAGTGGAGCTCATATACCACGTGGTCTTATGGCTGAACGCTTTTCCTTTAAAATCAGGCGTATCCGCCACTTTATCCCCACGAGAGATCGTCTTACGACATAAATTGGACTTCACGAAGCACTGCAAAGCACTTTTTGGCAGCTACGTGGAAGTTCACGAAGAACCAAACCCTACCAATGGAATGGCGACCCGAGGCACACCGGCAATCGTGCTCGGTCCTACTGGTAATATACAAGGAACTTATAAATTTATGAGTTTGTCGACCGGGAAGAAAATCAAACGTCGAGGTTTCACAAAGTACCCCATGCCCGACTCCGTCATAAAAAGGGTCGAATCCCTCGGACACCGTACACTACCGGGTACGCTCGATTTTTCGGACAGGAATGGCATCCTTTTCGAATGGAACGAAGACACAAACGAGCACCAGGAGAACCTCGTGGAAGACGAACCCGTCACCTACCCCGCTCTTGTCGCCGAATTCCCTGGCATACCGATGAACCGTGACCATCCAATCCCCCTCATCGAGAACAAAATTGACCCCACGGGCGTGCCGAAGGTCGCGCTGCTCGCCGCCGTAGGAGTGAATGGAATCATCGAGATCGACGANTATATAATCAGATTTTCTAATGGACGTTGATTATATATAATCAACGTCCGATTATATATAATCAGAAAAAAACGATTATATATAACCAGGGTCCAGTTTACTTATAACGAGTGTTCACACGCCATTCTAACTATTTGTGATCCAATAATATATAATCAGTATCCGATTTTATATAATCATATAATCAGATTCTGTTTATATATAATCTGGTATTGGTTTATATGTAATTGACGAATATCTGATTTTATATATAATCCTGTTCTAACTATTCAGCAAGGTTCATACCGATTATATATAACCGCTATTATAACTATTTTCCGGGACCAATTATAAATAATCCGGAATAATATAAAATTGGTAAGACAACTCGACATGTGTGTAGATGCTGACAATCTAATATATCCCATGTGAGGAGATACCTAGATCATAGGTAACAAAGTAATGATTAGTAGTGGTAACTACATATCTAACACCCCCCCCACAAGACTAAGAGAAATATGTCTCTTGTGATCACATGTTGAGGGTAAATTCCAAGAGAATAAAGTACTAAATCGCCTAAAACAAGATCATGAGATAACAAATCCCTGTATAGTGCCATCATAGAAGAATAACACGTGACCAGCATGTCCAAAGTCTGGCTGCTACTGCCGCATATGTAATCTGAGTTAGTGTTGGAGTTGTGATGGGCAAGTCTTGTGATGTTGTGCCAAGAGAGGTACCCATGTTTTGAACTTCGAGAATACATGACTGTATGTGGGGAGACCTTCCCGAGGATGTAGTCAACATATCGGTGAAAGAGTTTGCAGCCCAATTGCTTAGTAAAGTGGTTGGCTAAGTTGATAGTTGTATCAATATGTTAAAGCTGTAGGAGGTCTCATTCAATCCATTTGACCAGGACATGGTATTTGATGTCCATGTGACATGTTCGTGGTGTTGGTTTCTGTGCCATTGTCATGGCAATATATGCGTTGATGTCTTTGTACAGGATTGTAGCCGCATGTTGGTGTACTCTGATATCCCAAAGGATACTGCGAACGAAGAGGATCATACATCCATAATCGGATGCTCCCATGAATTCTGCCTCTGTGGATGATTGTGCAATGGTTGATTGAATTTTTTATTTGTAAGCAATGGTGCTGCCAGCTAGTTGTACACAGACTCCCATGAAAGATCATCGTATCTTTGGGCATGTGGCCCAATCTGAATCAACGCAACCATGTAGGTCCATTGCATCGTGAATAAGTCATGTTTGTTACTGTTGATTTTTGGTAGGTCAGCAGGTGGAAGAGAATCATTCAGGTTGCTTCACCAGTAGTGTATGCCATCATCTTTGGTAAGGTATAGGTACTTGAGGATGTGCTTAACTGTGTGGTAGTGTATTTTAGTGGAGCAAATACTTGATTGTGCACAGCAGATGATGGCATAAGATATATCAGGTCGACAGGTCACTAATGCATAGATGAGTTCACCAATTCCTGATTGATATACAAAAACCATTTCACGAGCAAGTTTTGCTTGAATTTTCACATCAGGATTGCCAGTGGCAGCAAGGAATGTTTTCATGAAGGATTCCTGGCTAGGTAGAGGAGTCGACCGGCCAGTCGGTATGTCATAATTGTTCATCCATGTAGATAAGTGTTTAGCAGAGATTTTATAGAGATATGTTGAGCATGTGATCTTGATGTGATCTCATGTTTGAATGACATCGAGGCCATTGTATAGGTCTAGGAGGCCCATGTGTTTGAGTAGAATGGTGAGCTCATCTTCCAGCAAATCCAAGAGATGGTTTGCTGTGCATTCATCATTACAAGCTATGGCAAAGTCATTGACCTGTCTGAGGATGACAAATATAGGGGTGTGAGAATAAGAGCATGCATTTAATGAGACCAGAATTCAAGCATTTGTTGAATATGTTGTCAAAATCCTCTACTGTCTGTACCAATTCTCCATTAACCAAGATGAGCCATGCACCTTTGAGTCTTGAATGCCAGTCCATAAGTTTAGCACATGGGGACCCCTTTTCAATATTGTGCAGCATGAGTTGATTTCCCTCTATAAGAAATTTCATACTGCCAGCCTGATGATTAGTGGGGTAGAAATTTTTCAAATCTAAATATTCTTCAAAAGAGTCATTGTAGGCTTAGTTTAAGAAGCAAACCTGTTCCATGTCTAATGGTAGATCCCATATTCATCCACTATGAGCGCATCTTGAGGTGTAGCAAGGGCCATGCCTGTGTAAGGGTCATTCAAAACTAGCGTAGCTGCCTGGGCGCCATAGGTGATTGGATTCCCAAATTTCCCAAGGGGTAGATTAATCTGATACACTGCCGGGTGGGGTACCTTTGGACCAGGTGCCTTCATACAGGGGGTTGGTAGATATATAGCACAAATAGGGGAAGTGGGGTATGATGGTGCGTTGTGTTCCTCCTCGAGGCCCAGGTTGTACAGTAGTTGAGCAGCAGGTGGTCGAGTTGGTTGGAGATACCAAGCTTCATCAAACACGGCACAATGCATTATTTTGACAACCCCAGATGCACTATCAATGTAGCATATATTATGGTTGGTTGCTGTATAGCCAATAAATATTCCATAAAAGTGGTGGTAATCTAGTTTTGCACGTCTATCATCTGTTCGTCGGACACAAACCCGAGACCCAAATACCTGTTGTCACTTAAGGTTTGGGCATGTACCAAACCATCCTTTGAAAGGGGTGATGTTCATGATGGCATGAACTCTACAATTATGTAGGTATGCTGAGTGGAGGAGTGCTGCAGACCAATACTTTGTGGGGAGACCAGCACCATATAACAGGGCTCACAATGTAACACTAAGGGTATGGTTCCACTTCTCAGTGCCACTATTTTGTGAAGCACTATCAGCACCGGTGTGGTTGATTACATATTTAGAAGCCTCAAAGATTTTGGTATGGAATAAGGAGCTGCGGACCAGTTTGCCGCCTTGGTCAGTTCAGATTACTCCACCTATCGGTGATTCATGAATGGACTAGAAGGTTTTAACAAGGTCAACTGGTGGGTCTTTTGACTTACGGAGGAATACCCAAATTTACCATGAGAATTCGTCCACAATGATCACGTATGCAGAATAACCCTCGAAGCATTCCACCACCCGGTCAAGACCCAATTTGGGAGAGCAATAGTCTGAACGCAATGCTTGCATGAATCCAAAGTCCATAAGGAATTGTTGTTTTGTTGTCGTGGCCCATTGGGGTTTGCGGCCACCTGCCTGTTTTTGTATGCAAACATGTTCTTTCATGTCATCAAATTGGAATGGGTGCACAGCAAATGTTGTAGGTGTACCATCCACACATTGTGGTAGCATCTGTAATTGGGTGAGACCACAATGACCCATGTGAAGAGCCCACAGTTCAGGCATGAGTTGTTGAGCATATGTGACCGGTTTTCTTAGGGGAGTAGTGGTGTGTATGGGGTGTGAGGTGATGGAGCAGGCAAGAGCAGGTGATTGTGATAAGTCACCACAAAGTAGGGCGGTAGGGTGGCGATAGTATAGTCCAGCATTGCATGTAGTGGGAATGCAAGCAATGGAGTACCATACCATCGGCAAAGTAGAATTTGAGAGAACCTGCAGGGCCCAAGATCGACTGATGGGACACTCTGTGGCCTTCCTGGCACCAATGGTCAAAGCATTGGATGTGTTGTAGGATATGTTAAGGAGATATGATTGTGTCAGCAGCATTAGTCTTTATCAAGAAGGGTTGGTAATGCATTGTACCATCGAGAAGTTGGAGAGGCATATAACCCTGTTGTGTGCAGTTGATGTATTGGCAGTGTTGACAAGTGCTGTGTTGAGTGGGACGGACACAATATTTGTGACATTGACAGCAGAGAAGGGTCACTTGTGAGACAGACATTGGCGTCACCATCAGCAAGACATGATGTACCTTTAGTGCCAAAGTCAATCATTGTGATAGTTGCATTGAAGCAAAATGGGATGATCGCATCTTGACATAAAGACCAAAGAATATCATTGAATGATGGTGGGTAAGGAGTCACTGTTCAAATAACATTGGCCTCAAAAGGAGTCAATCCTCTGCATCATCATCAGAGAAGAAATCCCAATCAATTTCATCAATTAATTGGTCCTTTGCAAGGCCCAAACGTTCACAGTAAGTAGTGAAGACTTTGCGTGGGGTGTCATCTGTGTTTTTGAGGTATGATTTGTTCTTTTCCATCCATGCCAGTTCAGCATCCTTGATTGCCATTGTGTTATTTCTGTCTTTGTGATATTGTTGTAGGAAAGCCCATGCACCCACCTTGTCACATGCATTTGCCGGGTGGCCCTGTTGTCCACATGCGTCACACGTTCCATGGTATCATGATCAACAGGGCGCAGCTTTTTGTCAAAGTTCAGAGAGTGCTGCGTCTGGGGCCGTTCTAGGTGGTCCATGTCCATGGTTTGCGATGTTGTGAGTCTGTTGGAGTTCAGTTTTCATTGCCATAAACCCCTGGATGTGACCTGTATCTTGGTGAATGTCTGTAGTATTCAGTGTCTGAGTCATCGTGACATGACATGCACAGTTGCCAGAGAGGGTTCCACACGACACACTGCCATGAGTAGTGTCCACCAGTGTTTGGGCCAGTATGAGGATATGTAGGTGTTTAGGTAGATCAGAATTGTCGCTGACACTCTGATGGTGGGCAAGTATCATTGATATGTACGTTGTACCAATTTCCTTGTACTGTCTGCAGAGTCCATGAAGGAAGAGAACGATGCAGTTAGTAGGTGTATAAGACATGTTGCAATATCGGCTAAGGTCACAATGCATGAGTACATGTTTAGCATATCGAAATATATCCTCATGCCATTCTGACCAAAAATGGTTCCTTTGTGAGGTTGAAGATAGTGATATATCTCTTCTGGAGAAGCCATAAAAGTTCAAATCCATTATTACTATCGTTTCCAATGGCGTCAACCTGAGAGCAACTGAAGCTATCACCCTGAGGAAGTAAAAGCTGGAGGACCGTGTACAGCGCCACACACATGTGGCAGTAGCCTGTGACGCCAAGACCACAAATGCAAAGGCTATAACCTTTGTCACAATATTTCATCACCAGGCTTTCATAAGACATAATAGATATTCCAAATGAGGTACAATTGCAGCAGAGTATTTATAAAATTCCATCCACCTTTCTGGGGTATTGTCAGGTAGACGATCCCATGCTGGGTGTTTCAGAGCCCCTTTTGTATCTGGTTGGGTGCATAATTTGTCATTGAGTGCAAGGTTGTCATGGGTATTGAGGATAGCTCCATGGTATTTGTGAAGGACATCTGGGTTGTGGAGAGTATCTTCAGAGAGTGTCATGCATCCTTTGGCAACGCAGTCTGGGTCACCCCCACCATGCCAAGTTGAATATTCATTGATAGCCCCATGATGTGGCGATTGCGTGAACAAGGTGACCCAACACTAGATGGAAGATGTGGCATATGTGTACACACATCCATCAAGGACATCGTGTTTGTGCGCAGTGGGTCATTGCCATTGTTGAGTTCTGATACGAGTTTATCAAAATCTGCCCTAAGGCCATCATGTTTATTATGGACTGTATGTAGTAATTTATCCCAGTGTGTTCCATCCTCCTTGCACATATCCAAAAGTTCCTGCATGTTGTCGTCCAATGTGACCAGTTTGGGCTCCATCTGGGTCATCGATATGTGAAGGTCATAAGTGTGGGATGCCATAGCCGTCATGAGTTTGGTGTACTTGTCTATAAGTTTTGTGGTCAAGCATGTTTTCATTGACCAAGTCATGTTGTAGGGTTTCTAACTTGGTCTTGTGTTTGCCCAGTTGGGAAGTGGTCTTTCGCAGCATTTCCTTGACTGCATCCTGGACCAATGTCTGGATAGATGCTTGGGTGGTCTGTTGAACAGATTGTTGGTATGCACTGAATTTTGCATCAAACAGGGTGTTGAGTCTGGAATCGAATACTGCCCAAAAGGATGTATCAGATGAAAGCTGGGAAGTGTCAATGGGGGATGGTGTGCTGCTATAGGTGGGTGCAGTATTGGTAGTATTCTCTGCAGGAGGGGTTGTTGTGGGAGTCTCCTGTATGTTGGCCAGAAAAATGTTGGCGTGTAGGATTGCTGCTGGTCATAGTGACAGGAATGGTTCCGATGTGTCGCCCATAGGGATGTTGGCGGTCAAAGAGGGTGTGATGACAGGGGAAGAATCCCCCCATTTGCCAATGCCCCCCCCAGGCACAAGGGTCCCCCCAGTTGAAGGATTGTCTCATAGGGGAGATGGTGTGTGTGTGTGTGTGTTGGGGTGTGGGGGGAGCGTGTGCAACCAGGTGGGGTCAAGCCCCCAACCACTGATGGCAAGGCGCGATATGTGAGGAGTTTAGTGGGTTGTGAGGCTTGGCAGGCGAGTTCCTCTGAGTTTTCAAGTTTTGCTGCTTCCTGGGAAATAGCACGTGCAGAGTTCATCACCGCTTGAGTGATCCTGACAAAGTGTAAGTCCTTTTCCTTCCAAGCCTGGGCCCAGAGTTGGTTTGCTACATGACATTTTTCAGAGGATTCACAACAAGAGGACATGGTTAGAGGATATCCAGGGTATCGGCATTAAGGTCAAAAATATTCCCAAGTAGGTGGTGCCAGTGTGAACTAGACCATATATTATTGTCCAGGAGTGCATCAAGTGAAGCCGAGTGTTGGAGTTCCTTAGCGCGGATGTATGTGTTTTTGAGCCTGGAGTACCCGTGTTGTTTCCCCTTGGACAAATGCGCATCACTGTTGGGTGTTGGTGGACCCACCAAGGCGCTAACAAGGATATCTCATTTGGAAAAAAGGATTGCCTAATGTAAGTGATGTTCATGGATTGTAGATGCAGTAGCGCAATGTGTCCACTGGCCTGTCAGGTGAACGTTGAGCTGAAGGCTGTCGCATGAAAGAATTTCCAATGAGGTATCCTAGTCAATGCATAGCTTAAGGCATAGAAGTTAACTAGATTAGTGTCGGTGGAGTACAAATTGTAGGCCAGGTGAAGACGATGCCAGATTTCTTCCTCATTCTGGAGTTCCTGTGCTTCAAGTGCTCGCCAGTCCTGGATAAAGCAAGTGTGTTGCCTGAGTGCAAGCTGGTCAAGGTGGTGAAGCTGCCTCTCCAAGATAGTCCAATAAGTACATGTGAGGGCTAAGATCTGACTGGAATGGATATAGTCCACCATCAGTTGTGTAAGGCGATTCGATTGGGTACGGTTGATGACAATCCAATCAGGGATGTTCCCATGCGTTGTGTTGTCGGCCATGTTGGTAGCATTCGTGAGGCCCTCTTTGTCAGCAGACAATGAGGATTGCTCCAAATGATGGGTGGCACATGGGGAGCTCTGGTAGGTGTCCCACCGTTCGTGCCAGTATGGGTTGTTTGAATCATTGGTACTGTAGCCTGTTTGAGGCAAATCACTGTACCACTGGCTGGTCTCCGTATCATGAGAGCAATGGTTGTTGCTTGTGTATAGGTCCACAGATGTGTTAGTTGAAGAGTTGTTGAGGCTGTTGTGAGAACAGACAGAGTGTTGCATTAATGGCCCTCTTGTTGGTTGGCGTGATTCCAAGCTTGTTGCCGCCTGTTGTGTCACTCAAGCCATTCTAACACATGTATGATGTGGATGTTGCATTCACTATCCCCGCAGTCCTTGTAAAAAGGTATATAACCCAACAGATATATCCGGGGAAGAGGCCATGGTATATTGTGACAGTTGCTGATGAAACAATTGACGTGAGCACCAGACGGTGTGAAGTATGCAACCGGTTGGTGAGCCCCAAAGAGTAGTTGGAGATAATGGACTGAGCTGCACTGGAATACTAGTCAGTCCTTGACTGGCCCATGGGTTGGTAGGAGCCACTGGGGCTGTTAAACAAGTTAGCCTACGAGAGCTAGCACAGCGAATTTTGGCGAGAGGGAAAATTTTAAATTCTCCCCTACAAGGTTTTCAAAATGACAAGAATCAGGTTAGATCCATAATTTACTAATCACCTATTCAATACAACTATATTCTTGTCACTGTTTAGCATATACACGGATAGAAAAAAAACCTTCGCACCATCCGAAACAACCTTCGCACCATCCAAAAAAAAAGTTCGCGACTGTTCTTTAGCCTATACGTATACGTATACGCTCAAAGATATCACAGCCTAAGGCCCAGTCCACAGGCATCGGTTTTTCGTAACCCTCGCACCCTTGAGGGGTATGATTTTGCATAGGTAGCACATACTTTACGCTATTTCTGTCCACCTATGAAGTTCGTAGTGGACAGAAAATCAACATCATACCCCTCAAAATCATACCCCCCCCCCATTATCATGAGCCATCATTGTCCTGACCTTCCGCCGCCGCACCCGCCGCATACACCGCATACATCAACAGGGGAGGGCTGCCGCCGATGCGAGAGCCTCCAAGAAGTCAACCCCGACGTAGGTTTGGCTATGGCTGTGGCAGTGGCTGTGGCTGTGGCTGTGGCTGTGACTGTGGAAAAAGGAAAAACGACTGTGAGTGGCTGTGACAATGGCTGTTGGGCAACGATGCGGGAAGGAGAGAGTGGCAGGGGGGCGACGACAACGACAATGGCAGGGTGGGAGGTCCCGTACTCGTCGTCGTCATCATCATTGATTATGACTACGATCCTGGCCACCTAGATCTAGCATGCTTTTCGGGGGCACAGCGCCCACACGGCGGTAAGGCGGGAGATTGCAACAATCAAATTGAGGGGGGGTTGCAAATAGAGGGGGCATTGTCTGTGACGTGAGACCCACCGTTAGGCATGATGACGCCGTCGCTTCCTTCGAAGGCAAGGGGGGGGAGAGAGGAGGCATCGGATTGCGAACGAAGGGGGGACGGGGGGAGAGGGCTAAGATGACACGGTCAAGATTCTTTTTTCTTGTCTCCTTGTCGATGCAGCTGTGTCGACGTCGTCGTCTTTTCAACGGCGCCACAGTCGATGTCCGCCGTGGATTGAGGATCGCAGTTGTGCCATCGTTGATGTTTGTCTTCTTGTTTTCTTGTCTTCTTGTCAACGCAGCTGTGTCGATGTCATCATCATTTTGACGGCACCACAGCCGATGTCCGCCGCGGATTGCGGATCGCAGTTGTGCCATCGTTGATGTTAGTCTTCGCGAAAATGTCAATGGCCAGCGGGGGGGGATGGGGAGAGGGGAGGGGGAGGAAGGTTGTACTCATTGCCGTCGTAGAGCCGTGTGAGTCAATTTGTTGGAGAGAGAGGGGGGCGGGGGTACGACTTCAAAGACGAAGGTGGGGGGGGAGGTGGCGTTGTTTGACGTTCCCCCCCCTGTCTATGACAGATTTAACGTTAATGAATAATTCTATCATTTATTTCGCATTGACATCATAATCAAAATCTCCACTAGTAGTAAATACTAGTTACTCCCCAAGGTGTGAGCCAATCACTCATCCAGGGGAGTTCCTATTATTTGCCAATGCATTTCTGGCCGTCGTACGTCAACCGAAAATCCATTAGGGTTAATGAAAAATTATTAAGGTTTATATACTTGTAAAAACAGCAGATGCTAGGAGTTACTGTTGGCGGAGTGGTAGTGGTATTAGGTTGTCTATGGTGGTCGAGGGATGAAACCCCGCGGCATGCCCATGAGTTTAAGATTATTTTTGTCGTGACCCACGATTCTGCCTTTAATTTTCCCCCCCGATAATTAGGTTTGCATGCAATGCCCCGATAGTTAGGGTTGCACGCGGCTGGGGGGGTGGGGTTGAGGCATAAAAAAATATAAACCTATTTCTTTTTGGCTGACGGGCGACGGCCAGAAATGCATTGGCAAATAATAGGAATTGCGGGCGGGAGTGCTATGGACACCACTCTACAGTGACAGACAGACCATAATTTCGTATAGTAAATAATAACCTGAGTACTTAGCTGCAACGCCATTTTCAGCACAAAAAGGTTTGTGCTCACAAGCACGGCTGATTCTCTTCATCGCTTTTCAATAAATCAATACCCCGCATTGGCCTTGTTTTGGCTGATCATTACCGCACAGTGGCTATTCCGTTTTTACTGAGCCGTGAAGTGGAGTGCGCCTCCATGATGCTCAGTATCAGTAGAGACCTTCATCATGGTGGTGTCCTCCTCTACCTCATAGACAGTCTTGGACCAGATCGTCAACAATCCCACCTATGACATATGGGGCTTTGCTGTTATGGCAACCAAGAAATTTGCCCCCATCGTGTCCCAGGGTACTCGGGTGGGGGCGATGATGTATGTGATTGGGCTGGACGGTATTCCCATCCTGATGTATGGGCAGTCCTGACACTGATCCAGACAGGTATCACTAGTATCATTTTACATCCCACTACAACAAATTCAGTACATTTCTACATGTCTATGTGGTTCAATGTGCAGGGTTGGATTCTGGCAGTACCAGGCTCCAATGTGCTAAGTGTCAAAATGTGCTAATGTCTATGGTAAAACTGGATGAGGCATCCATCCTCTCCCACTTGGCATATGGTAAAAGTTAGACCATCATCCATCATCCAACAGCCCACACTGACACTGAGGTGTAATACCACCCAGTATGCCTGAATACCAATATCATTGGTTCCAATTTTATAAATCCTCCAAAGGCCATCATCCATCATCCAACAGCCCACACTGAGGTGTAATACCACACAGTATGCCTGAATACCAATATCATTGGTTCCAATTTTATAAAGCCTCCAAATTTTTGTACTTCTCCTATTCCTATAGTAGAGTTTATCCTATGTTCTACAAGCGCTGTCATTCTCGAAAAATGAGCTGGTGGACTTTGAATGAGACCATAGACATGTGTGTGTGAACTTGCCAAACTTGGATAACAAGTGCTGGTGGGGAACAGATCCGGTGCAACTTGCATCAGATGGACTTGGTTGGGAAATTCCCTGGAACTCCGCAGAATTCCAAATTCCAGCCCTTTTTTTGGCCAGAAATTTTGTCACAATTCATCTATTTCAATCAGAGGAAAAGTAAATGACATCACTAGAATATGCTCCTGCCACTCAGGAATAGCAAAAAACCATTTCCAATTTCCTGTTGAGTATTGTCACTACATAAAAAATAATTGAATTCCATCAGAATTCCGATTTCTTGATTTCTCTTCAGAGAGATTTTCCGAAAGTTTTCCAAACAGAATTTATGGAATTCCAGCCGGAATTGGAATTCCACTTGTGATGGGGGGGTCATAGAAATTGGGAAAAAATCAGAATTCCCAACCTAGCAGATGGATAGAAAGATTTAAGGTGTGTCATCATCAGCCGTAATAGGTCAGGGTAGTTCAGTTATGTATTGTTAATGGAGCTTCCACAGGTGGTTATTTCAAGTAGAATACAAACCAGCTTGCAGAGGAATAACATCTCTGTGAACCCGTAGCCCAGAGCATTGCCCTCTTTTCTCAATCCATCCCCCCCAAAAATCGTATATTTAACCTACCCGTTCATCAGATAGTTATAAAGATTTAAAATACATTGGTGTCGATGTGGCCAGTGTAGGTGTTGCCATCAGTGTGTGCTGCAAATAAGTCAAGGTAGATCAGGTATCTACATTGGACATTGGACCAAATCTCATACTTTAGTATTAGGTAGCTTTGAGTACTCACAGGATCAACGTACATATATAAGACGACAAATATCTTTTTAAATGGACACAAAAAAAATCCTTTTCTTCTACCTTTTAATAGGCAGCTTCAAGTGCTTCCAGAACTATTCAAAATGCCCAGGAATGCCTTGGCAAATAATAGGAATTTCAACAAAATGGCTTGTGGAGGAATTATATCTCTGTGAATCCGAAGCCCACAGAGCCTTTTCTCAAACCAACAAAATATTTTGTTAGTCAGTGGTGAAGCCCCTATCAGCTTGTGCTATGGAGTGAGAGAAAAGACACTTTTGTCAATTCAGTGGGAAGCCCCTGTTGGCTTGTCCACAAAGATAAACCTCGTTCCACCTCTCGTCCAAAAATCATGCATTTTAGTTGAAAGAAAAACTCTCGTATATAGCTCACTCTGTTAAGTCTCAACCGAATCAGAAATTCATCATGTGAATAATCACAAGTTGCACTTAACGAGTAGGACAACTTGATATTAGCATTGGGCTTATGATTTCTGTTTGAACATTGCAACAGGAAAAGTCGACGGTGTCGACCAAAAAAGCATTGTTATCATCATCAGTTACCATTTAGAAAAGTGAATAGTTTTGGGGACGTAATTTTTTTCGCACTCACTGACTCGTTTGACAGCGTGGCATCTAACTTGCAACATGGGGCGATTACACTAACAATACATTCAAGCTCGGTAGTCTAAGGTAAACGCAGTACGAAGTGCATTTCTTTTTCAATGCACAATCATCTGCAATTAATATTAGGCAGGTGATGCTACAAGGCAAGTAATACTTCACACCTAGTGACAGCTAAACATGAGCAGAGTTGATCAGCACCACCAAAACCCAATGTAAAGAGAATCCACTACACTAACCAGACCTAGATATCACAGCCCTAAAGGCTTCTTGACTCAAAGTAACTTTCCCTGTTGATTGCTGCCTCTTCTTGCCTTTTTTTTGCTTTTCTAATAGCTTCTTTTTTCTTGTGACATCCCCTCCACCGACAGTTTTTCCCGACTTTGTCAGAACATCCTTCCTATAGGCCTTGATGCGTTCACTTGCTATAATTTTCCCCTCCGCCTTCGCCTGTATCACGGTCACAAACTGCTGTCGAGGAAGAACGTCCTGGAGCTTTTCGCAGACTATCTTTGACTGCGAGCGAGCCACGTCCACATGACAAACAAATGACAGTGGATCCACCACCTCGCCGTTGAGCATGATTTCCACCTTACACAAGTCAGACTCTTGTTGAGGGGGGTCGGACTCAGAAACGTCAAAGCTTGCATATCCCGTGGAAATGCTCTTAAGCTCGTCATGGAAATCAGTCACGACCTCTGCCCATGGCATGCACGACGTAATTTGCCACGTGCGTTCGTCTATCGGCTTCGTCTCCAACCTCGACCCGCGCTTGCGCTTGATGAGCTCCATTATATTGCCAGCATACTCCATTGGCCCTAAGACTCGAACGTCTACCTGCAAAAGATGAAAGAAAGGTTCAGGTCGAATTTTCATCAAACAAAACACATTGATATTAAAATAAACCAACTTACCATGGGTTCAAACACCTTGAAACGCTGTCCCTGATCGGGCCAATTAATTAAGTCTTCGATCGTTTCTTCCATCGGTAGGTCGGCGGACCGATGAAAATTCTTGCTGGGAAGATATCGAATTGTATATGGCACCTTGGGAGGCGTGACGATGGCCTCGAGATCGAACTCGTCCTTCAATCGTTGGCGGAATACCTCAACATGAAGAAGACCTTGGAATCCTACACGCAGTCCAGGTCCAAGGAAAGGTCCTCCGCCGGAACTGCTGGATCCTGCTGTTTGCTGAACTTCTAGACCTGCGTCGCTCAATGCCAATCGAGATACAGCCGCGAATAGCTCGTCGAACTCATCCCCTTCCAACGGATGCACGCTAGCATATAGTACCGAGTGCTGCCCCATCGATACGGAAGGAGGAAGGACCATGGAATTGCCGATGATAGTGGGAATTTGTTTTTGAAGCGATAATATCGCGCCTGGACGCGCCTCTCTTGGATCCCGAAGTCCGGCTATTACATACCCCATCTGACCACGAGTCAGTATTCCGGTCCTTATCCGCTGAGGCATCATCAGTCCAACTTCCTGGACGGAAAAGGTATCTTTCCGAACTGAATGTGCGCAATTATCAGTGGAATCACCCCCCTCACTCGTCCCCCTAGTGGTTATGATTTGCTCGTATGATGCTGGCTCAATTATCGAAATCCTATCATTCTCGCTAATAGCGCCCGACAGGATCCTAACGAGCGCGATCACACCCCTTTTCGTCTCGAACCACGAGTCGATTACTTTCGCGCGTAGTATCGATCCATCATCATCGGGAAGTTGCGACGGCGGTGGCACTTTTAAGCAAATGGTATCCAATAGTTTTTTTATGCCGATTCTCGAACGCGCCGAAGTCTTCAATATTTCATCTGGATCAAATCCCATCAGGTCAGACACGGCCAACGCCACCTCTAGAGGCCTGGCGGTGGGCAGATCAACCTTCGTTAGCGCTGGTAGAATACGTATTCCACTGCCCCCAGACATTACAGCCCCTCTTCGTTCTCTCCCATGGTCATCGCTCCCATTGATATCGTTTTCTTCCAGTACCCCACCGTCATCGCCATCCGCTCTACCGACATTTGCGATCTCGTCTCTCATCCTCCCAATCCTCCTAGCTTTATCATAGACGCTCAACGTCTGCGCCTGCACTCCCCTGGCGCTGTCGAAAAGCAGGATCGCTCCCTCGACGCTGTCAAGACTCTTGCTGACCTCCATCCCGAAGTCGACGTGTCCTGGGGTATCCACCATATTCAAAAGGATGAAACCGGAGGATGACGACGGATGACGATGGAGCATGGAGGCGGCAGAGGCTAGGATGATGGAAGAAACAATAGAAACAACAACGGACGAGGAATTGACGGTCACATATATTAAAGTAGGAAGGCGAAAACAAAACGTGAGAGAATGTATTTTTCTCCAACCTCGCCCTCGGGAATATACTGGGAGCGTAGAGGCGAATGATATATCATATCGTAATAATCACAATCTCAACGATAAATAGAAAATAGACGCCTCATCATCGCTCACCCTTGACAGTTATGCCTCGCTCTCGCTCCACCGCCAGCGTATCGAGGACGAATATCTCCTCTTTCCCATCGCCTTCGTCCCCGACGTTTCCCCCGTCGTCCCCTTCCCCGTCCCCCACACTCCCCCCCCCTCCTCCCATCGACGTCGTCATTGTCCCACCACTATCATCGACGTCGACGTAGTCAGGCTCGATGTCATCCCCAAGCCCCCCGCGGCACGCGATCAATTGCTTCTCTTTCCCCAGATTGCCCGTGTACTCTAAAATACGAGACGCGAGACTCGACTTTCCGTGATCCTAGATATGAAAATGGCAACATTGTCGTTCGGTTTTCGTCAATCCATTTTATTTTTTTCCGGCGAGGTCGACGTTAGGAGGATGTTTCGTTTTCTCTCGGTTGATATGACGGGGGGGGAAAGCGCAATAACAAAAGTCGTAGATGCTTACCACGTGTGCGATGATGCAAAAGTTCCTAACGTCCGATAACGGCATGCTCCTGAGCTTGTCGAGGTGGTCCAGTAATCTTATCGGACCAGGGTCGATATCGATATCACCGACATCGCATTTACCATCGTCGTCGTTAGACTTGGACGCCGAGGAGGAGGATGAGAAATGCCGATGCAATTGTCGACGCATTCGTCGTATTCGCCGTCGTCGTCGTTCCGATGATGGACCATCGCGGTCTGGCCAAGTCTCCCGCTGCATTGATCGATGATCGCATCGCCACGCCATCGTCGAGGTAGTCATCGACGTCGTAGTCGCGGGCGATGCTATTCGCATCCATCTCGTCATGCTACCACCAGGTGGTGGCAGCAACCTCCTCATTTTATTTCGTTGCACTCCTGACTTCCTGCGTCAAGCTGATAGATAGATCGAGAGATGGAATCGTTTTTTTCTGCCATACAAGCCGATAGGGCCTGCGGCTTTTCCGCACATGGACAGTCAGACAGTCATTTATTGCTACTCCTATAGAGAAAGTTCGATAGTACGTGTAGAGGATAAATACTACGTACTGCTCCGCGAGGAAGTCGGATTTGATGGATTACTAGTAGGTAGTAATTAGGGTCTACCTACCTTACAATACTACTCCTATTTTTTACCCAATTAAAATAGCTACATACTTACGATAGAGTGCATTAGTAATTAAGTACCTACCTTTATTATATTACCCAATTAAAATAGAACAAAACCATGGTGGAGCCGTTTGCCGGGTCCAGCAGCACGGATTACGCAATTTAGACAAAACTCTCCTGGTAGCACTTCCGCGATGGGATCATTGAAGGATGGGTCGAAGGATTTTATTTCATTTTGTAAATTGGCCGAGAAATAATATAATTTAATAATTTGATCAACTTTACCTAAGTTTCCTCTCCCCTTCAACTCGATTGCCCCCAAAACGATCGAATGGCGCTCCTCCTAAACCCTCCATTAAATGTCAACACAACATGTTCTTAATTAGTTTTGCTCACCTATATTGACTAAGATTGTTGTTGTTATTTTGTTCCCAGTTGGAAGTCTTTATGTCACCTTTGAAATCCATTGTTGTTCTTAGACTTAGCCATGATCCAAATGCTGTCAATTGTGATGTGGCTGTGTAAAGATTAAACTGTACCAATGAATGCATTGAGCTTTTTCAGTAAATAAAAATGTTTTTGGTAAATGTGACGATGTTGTGATGGATCAATTTGTTGACCGTCAAATTTTTTGTGTCATTAAATCCGGTTTCTCTCCTTTCATCCTCTTCCTGTTCTGTTAGATTGACAGGCTGTATTCGGTTCTGACCCATCAATATACGGCCTTGCAACTTTCGCACTGCACTCATTCGTTGATCGAGCACTCTAGAATAAAAGTCCATCAGCCAATATTGGGCCAGCCTTGACATCAACATAAAACGATTCACTCTTAATTCACGGCTTATATATTCCCCTGGCACTTTATATCGGTTGACCTCAAATAAACTTGCATCATCATGAAATGGCTCTCCTGTTCTACTATCAACAAAATGATATGGGCCAAAGTCTGCTTTGGCTGTCAAGTAATTACCACTCATTCCTTTTTCAGGCTTCAATAATCTTGACATAGCGTACTCATCTGGACTTAGACGATGTTTATTCCCATTTGTGTATCCAGGTTCACCATAAGGAAATAAAAGTGGAAAACATAAACCCTCCACCTT
>JALLPB010000079.1:0-22935 GCA_036939975.1 Cyclostephanos tholiformis | reverse complement strand
GGCATCATACTTTTCGCCGGACTGTGCAGGGTGAAATTTAATACGACGGATAAAGATTAGCAAGGGTGAAAAAGACTCAGACATTCAGATGATTCAATGCATCGAACTCACCAATATTTCAGGAGCCATGTACAGAGGACTACCACACATGGTTTCAGCCAAATCAACTCCAGACAAATGTCTCGCGAAGCCAAAGTCGGCTATCTTGAGCATGAATCTCTCCCCAGACATTCCCCGCAGAGCGCGCTTGGCATCCTCCCTTGGCGGATTTTCCGTTTCCTCTTCCGCGGGCAAAGGCCCCGTCAACAATAAATTCTGTGGCTTGATATCCCTGTGCACCAGCTCTTTCCCCCAAAGGAATCCCAATCCAGCGGCCAAATCTCCAACTAATCGTCTACACAATCGTTCGGACAGTCGTCCACTTTGACGTGTGCGAATCAGCCTTTGTAGGTCCCCGCCCCCGCAATATTCAAGCACAAGATAAAAATGCCTCTCCGTCTTCTGTACTTGATGCAGACACACTATATTGGGGTGTCGATACGTACGTAATATGGCTATTTCCAAATCAAGATTTTCGAGAACTTTCTTCGTGAGCTTTTTGGAGGAGCGAGATATGGCCTTGATGGCAACTACTCCTATCGAATCCGACGGTGGCGGTGACATAGATCCCCCGTTGATCGCCGCCTGGTACTCTGCTAGTATAATGCCTTTGTAAACAGTCGCAAACGAGCCCGATCCCAATCGCTCAGTCAGGACATATCCCGCGGCAACTTTAACGTTGCTACTTGGAGCACTCGCAATGCCGATTGTGGCGGATTGGTCCATCGTATGATCCATCGTGGTGTTTGTCATTATGGTATATGTTGTCTTTGATGTGCAGCGTCCGACGCAAATCGCCCGAACGATGTAACGAATCTACTTATTAACGAATATGGAAATAAAGGTCGCCTCTACGATACCGACTTTTCTCCGATTTGACTTGGCTGGTGGTTCAACTTCGACTTTCATGTGAAACGTGAATGTTCTGTCGTGGTTTGTGGTCTGCGATGGTGACTCTAATACACTCAAAAGTTCTGTCGTGGTCGGGCGATGACTTTAAGACTTCAACACAACAAAGCACCAAAATAAGTAACTATATATAATATATGGTGACGCCCATCAACTTCGTACACCTGCCCTGCAAGTAAATCGACAATTGACGCGTGCTTTTTTACCTTTGCCACTCCAACTCAATTAATATTATTTTGTAGGTGCGATGTGAAATTATATTATATTCTTTCACTTCAAACTCCGGGGAAGAGCTTTTCTATATTCATCGCGCTGACGCCCTCCCTCAGAATTTTGCGAGGGCGTCTTTTTCGGGCATTATTTCTTTTTCACGTTAAGGTTCGGCGGTATTTTCATTTCCGTGTATTGTTCCTACGTATCGACAACGAAACGAACTCTCTAGGGTACATCATTAAGTGTGAGCACTACCTACCTACCTACATCATACTCGCCATACACAAAATATCAACAAAAAGTGAGTGACACTCTCCCCATCTCTCCATAGATGGGATGACCATCACGATAACGACGGAAAACGACTGCGGCGGCGGCGGCGGCGACGACGACAACGACAACGACCGCCGCAGGGTGTGACAAAAGGCAACATGAACAGAGCTGTCATCGTCAGTTACGCGCGCACTCCCATCGGGAAGTTCCGCGGAAGTCTTTCGCATTTAGTAAGCGCGTCAAAAAGTCGACAGTGTTAAATTATTATGATGTGCATATTATATTTTTTTTTTATATCCCCGACGTATAAATCTAAAACGAATACCCCCCCCCCCCCCCCCCCCCCCCCCCCCTCCCCCCCAGACCGCCCCCCAATTGGGCGCCGCCGCGATCAAAGGTGCGCTATCCCGCGTCGACGGGGAAAACGTCAAGACGAAGATCGCGGAGGCCTACTTTGGGAACGTCCTTTCCGCGGGAATCGGGCAGGCTCCGTGTCGACAGGCCGTGCTGGGCGCCGGCCTTCGTGAGTCGATCGTATGCAGTACCATCAATAAGGTCTGCGCGTCGGGGATGAAGTCCATCATGCTCGCATCCCAAGCCATCGAGTGCAATGCTCACGGTGGCGATGGACCGTTCGCAATGCTGGCGGGGGGGATGGAATCCATGTCGAACACGCCGCATTTCCTTCCCACGTCTAGGTCCGGCACCGCCCTAGGCGCGATACAGCTGTTGGATGGAATTATCCACGATGGTCTGTGGGATCCTTACGATAATGGTGAGTCTTCCATTCGCCCGGGGTATGTCCTCGCTGTGAATTACTCGTCGCGAATATAAATGTTTCACGTCGCGCCACGCAAATTCGGCCAAGTTCATATGGGATCGTGCGCCGAGAAGTGCGCAACCGAGTACAACATTTCGCGGGAAGATCAGGACAGATTCGCCGTGGAGAGTTACAATCGCGCACGCGAGGCCACGAGGTCGGGTATATTCGCCGATGAGATCATTGCCCTCGAAGGCCCGAAGAAGCGCGGCACGGGAAACGATACTACCCCCGACATGATCGCTCTCGACGAGGAGCCGGATTCCGTCAATCTCGATAAACTCCCCTCATTGCGAGCCGCGTTCGAGGAGGGGGGTTCCGTGACGGCCGGGAATGCCTCCTCGATTAACGACGGTGCATCCGCCCTCGTCATGATGAGCGAATCGCACGCGAATGCCATGGGACTCGAGCCCCTTGCGCGCGTTCGTGGCTACGCGGATGCGGAGGGACCGCCGGTCCGATTTACCACGGCCCCATCCAATGCAGTATCGATTGCCGTCGAACGCGCGGGGATGGCAATGCGAGATGTCGAGTACCACGAAATCAACGAAGCGTTTAGCGTTGTGGCATTGGCAAATATGATGTTATTGAAGTTGGATTCCGATAGAGTCAATGTGTTCGGTGGGGCAGTTGCTCTGGGGCACCCAATTGGCATGAGTGGAGCAAGAATCGTTGGGACTTTGTATCAAGTTTTGAAGAGAAGTGATGCAACAGTGGGATGTGCAAGCATCTGTAATGGCGGTGGTGGGGCATCAGCAATTGTGATAGAGAGACTGAACTGATAGATTTATACCCACTCTATGACAAATTATTGCCATCTGCGAATAATGACGTATTTACGATTATCCTTCAATTATGTAATCAAGTGGTGGTACAATCCTAAAATCAGTGCAACCGCCTTCTTCCTCGGTCATCACATAAGTCCCTCGTTGGGCACCATTAGGTCCATACGCGCGAAACACGTCGCCTGCTTTTGCAATTATCACGACTGACTCTCTACTACCTACGGTCCAAACCTGATATCCATCATTTTCACCAGGGACTTCCCATTTCGACGTGCGGCTGACGTTGTCACGGACCTGGGATATATGAACATCATCCACCATCAAGTTATGAAAGACACCCGCCACCTCCTTCTCACCTTCCATACCAAGCCCATGATCTTCTGGTAAATCAATCTCAGATAGCAGAGCTCTCATTCCAGCATCAATTTCTGCCATCCGTCGCTCCGAGAGGAAATGAGCCAACCCAGCCACTGCTTCCGGTGCATCGTCAGCTAAATGCTCAGCTTTGTACACGTGAGGTATGACACACACCTTGTGCCGGACAAGATAGGATAGAACCAGTTTCGGAACTGTGTAATATTGACCGTCACCTTTCTGACTCGAGGTGAATTTGCTGCTCTGTGCATTATGGGCCCGGTACAACACGCCTCCCAAATTTTGAAGGAGGGCATATGCGTTTGGAGAAATATCTTTTCTTGCCAGGATGGTTCCAACGGCGTTGGTTGCTAGAAATGTAATATTATTTTCTTTTAGAACCTGTCCAAGAACATGCTTATCATGAATATCCTCACGCCCATGGTGTCGACCATAAATATCCAAGGCTTGCATCACATTTCCTCTATACAACTGGGGTTTAACATTGCAGTTATCCAAAAGATACTGAATGTCGTCTGGGTTCACACCATCCAGACCTATGCCGTGTATTATGTTTTGGTCATATAATCTTTCAAGAAGAGCATACGAGGCCAGGAATGATTCCAGCAACTCTTTGTTAGTCTCTCCATCATATGAGCAGGGTGCAACATAGTTATATTCGTCATGGCAAAGACGCAATCGTACAAGCACATGTAAACGAACATCTACACGGTGATCCACCGAAAGTAGGGATGGTGGCAGCTCGCGTTTTGAAAGGTCTGCGTTCAACATATCTGTTGGGAATGAAGGAACCATGCCGTCAAGCTCAGCCGCAAAGTCTTGCAACGCTGCCATGGTATTTTCGGCCCCAATGTCAGTGCTCGATAACCCCAGGAGGACATGCACTTCCAAACGATTTTCATAATCATATGAAGCGCCATTGTCACTTGGACCCGATGATGTACCCGGAATTAATCCTTTCGATACTTTGAAATGTTCCTTTCCAAAATAGTTGATTGACCGACCAACAAGCGCTACCACTGTTTTTTCCATGGAAGATTCCATTTTCTCATCTTCCTGTTTAATTAGCTTTATCCCGCCATCAAGTTCCAGCGTATCCTCTTCGTGAACCACGGCATCGATCATCGCTATCCCCCCACCGCCCAAAGTCTCAGAAGATGCATACTGAAGCAAAGTAGACACAATGGTTGGTATCTGCTTGTGCTCGACACTGCGAGATGATACCCCAAATCCAACGTACGGAAGGAGTCGTCCATTGGACAAGGTGATAACAGGAAATGTGGAAAATAACTCGTGACCATTTCCCCCTTCAGTCTGTTGATGTTCTGATGCGGTGCGTTCTTGCTCCAGCTCCCTGTAGCCTTTTTTCTGCTGAGTTGAAAAACCCAGCGGACTTTCTATAATTCCCATCATTGGATGGATATGATGACGATGGTCATGGTGATGATATCTTACGTGATGCATTTTTTGTTTATGCTCAATCGATTTCAAATATTGAAGCGCCCACAAAACAAGCATAGTCATTGCTAATGCTAATAGTCCTCCCAACACTTTCTTTAGCAGCTGACGATTTCGTCGGGTGTTGCGTTTGTTTAAATACCATGAACTCGGTTGGTACGGATGTGATATTTGTGAATAGTTTGAGGAGAGAGGGTATTGTTTTGCCAGGTGGTATGCATTGCTGTAGCCATCTCTACTATTCGCTTTTTGTTTGACCATAGACGTGTCGTCATCACACCCCGGAGGTGCGAGTGCATTTGCAGTTGCAGGACGTGATTCTGATTGTCGTTGAATGCGATTAGTTCGTTGATAGGCTGCTGATTCTGCCAAAGGAGGCGGAGGGATCGGAATTGCTGGGACTGGGGATAATACGGACGCTGTCGGATAGTCAATAGCATGATCATTCGACTTTACTTCAGAGATAGGAGCACCGGCACTAGTTTTAGACGAATCTGGGGGGCCATTGTCGTTTCGAAATGCCGGCGAAGTGATAAGTATTTTGGGGGGCGGAGGGAATTTGAGTGATGCCGTCGGAGGGCGCTTGAATTTCGGCTTATCCTTGCCATTAGCATCAGCTTCGTCTGCATTACTTGTCGCTGCTACACCGTTGATGGAGGTATGGGCGTTGGGACGGGCCCTCATGGTCTATCTCTCAATCTTTTTCATTGTGGACAGGATTAAAATTGGCTGTGTTGTGGGAAATGGGAGCCCACTGAGATTGATTTTGTCTGCGCACAACGAACATGAATGAACTTAACGGACAACGATGACGATGGTTAGTGCATTCTCCAGGGTCACTACTTACCCAATATTTGCCCGGCACCCATTTCGCCTAATTGTCTCTCGTGGATCGGTGGTGGATTTTTCATTCCCATCCAACCCGAAGTCGTCTGCAATTGTGAATGCTGCCAACGAGGGGTGCCTCGGCGGGGGAGGGGTAGACGGCGCAATTACATTAGCCGGCGGACCGAGACTCCGCGCCGACAGGAAAGCGCTGCCGATCGTCGAGCCCGGCATTCGGTGCAAGACCGGTAGTGCCGTCATTACCGGTCCGAATTCCTACGGCGAGCTACACACATCGCACGTGATCCATGCCGTTGGACCTAATTATGCGCATTGCGAAAATTTGAACAAGGGGGATGAGCTGCTATCTTCGGCTTACTCATCAAGCCTGGCATGTGCGGAGAGTGCACGCATAGAGGCGGTTGCGTTCAGCTTACTTTCTGCGGGTGTATTCCGTGGCCCGAGAAGCGTGAGGGAAGTATTGAGAATTGGAATGTATGCAATCTGCAACTTCGATGGATATGCTGAGTTGAAGGAAGTTCACTTGTGTGCATTCAATGACACGGAGATTGACGCGTTGTTAGATATTGCAGATGAGCTGGGGTTGAGAAGCGTAGGCACTGCTGGCATATGTGATGTATTATGAGTGTTTTATCTGCAATAATCAGCTTCCGATGCCACCTCGGTTCATCATGCTTTTGGAGCCGTGTTAAACGAGGTGATAAAATTGGTGCATCCAGCGAACCAAGTATATAGAAGTTACATAACACATAATGAGAGATGTATTGAATATCAGTCCGAAACACATTTTTTCACATCACGGCACAAGCACAGGAGCAACCATTTGATGCATCAGTGGGCAAGGCAGGATCAAATTTAGATTCTGTTGTTGTGACGTGAGGATTTTTCTTTTCTTTGACTCCTGATCCCAGTTCATCCGGGTTGGTATGACTTGACTCCGGCGATAGCTTATTGACAGCTGCTCTTGAGGGAATTAGATCCACCACCGAAATAGACTTTTGTCTCTCGCCGTCCACGTCAGCAACGTTCGTTCCAATTGTTAAACTTTCAAGCCGGATTTCGACATTCTTCATTGCCTTATTCCCACAATCTTGTTCGTATCCAGTAACATCCTCAACTTGACAAGACGGAGGTGGCCCTGCGATGGAAACGGCGGCAGAAAGAGGATCATGTGCAGCGGAGGCAGCCATGAACTTGCGCTTTTCGTGAATACCAAATTTTGCTTCACGTTCATTTGGCAAACCAATCACCCGACGTGAAACATCCCGCTTCCGATCAATTCTAATAGAATTGTTGTCGTCAGCGTTGGCAATTGACATCGACGTATCGTTCATCCTCCCCTCACGGCAAACTGTGGGCGATGGCGGGATAGTCCCTCTCTCAGTTTCCCGTGTCGTCTTGATCATATCCAACCATTCCTCCTTCTCAGTGATTGTGGCCTTCAATTGTCTCGCCAAACTTCGACACTCGGCCAACTTGGCCTCGTCCCCGATGACATTAGTTTCTTTCGTAACAGAATGCAGCCTAACCAACGCTGCCCTTAGCCTAAAGACTTCGTCCTTGATAGTCTCAATATCCTCCTTTTTCTCTATCTTTTCGTCAGCAGCGACGTTGCGATTACGACGTCCTGCATTTCCCACCGATTTTTTCACATTTGCCGTATCTTTTCGATTGCCACCCGCCTCGGCATTATCCATTTCGCAATCGCGGGATTTGCCAACAACACCGGTGGGGGGAAACTCCAGCGAGATTGATTCGTCATCCTCGTCGATGGCGATTATTGCATCGTCCTCGTCGAACCGGCCACCGCTGCCGTCAGTGGCCCGTTGGACCAACGTTGGCACCGTCGATATCGATCCCGTGGCGATTACATCGTCGGTCGGAAGGACGGTGTTCGGAAATGCACTCTCCCACGTTTGATCCTCGATGAACGCGACGGACGTGGGAGAGACGAGCGAGGACGAGACGACGTCGCACGTCGTCGAGCGATGGTCCTCCCGCCCACCCCGCCGCCGTTCGGCGGTGGGACACACGCGCTTCACGTCGAGGACATCCGCCGAATCTTCCGAGTCAGAGAGATGAGGAGCATCGCCTCCGTGAATCGGCACGACCGCGACGTCCACGCACCGTCGCTCGTCCTCCACCTTCGCCTCGAGACGATCCCGATCGAACTCCCTGCCCACGTCGTCGTCGCAGTTTTCGTAATCGTCCACGCGGATCTCGCACGCCGATGCCTCTCCTCCTCCTCCTCCTCCTCCTCCTCCTTCCCCCCCAGCCCTCGCCTCCTCCTCCCACGACGATGATCCCGTCGCAGACGACGACGACGACGGCGACGACATGGAGGCGGTGTAATGCCCGAACGCCATCACCTGAACGTTCGTGAGGCTGACGCGACCGATCCCACGCTCGTTCAGGCTGCGTACGATCTCGGACACGCGATGGCCCCCATTGGCGATCATGCCAACGAGCACCTCGTCGGTGGCGGACCTCCTCCCGCGCGAGTATGACGACGACGACGACGACGACGACGACGACGGCGGGAGGTCGACGTTGGCGAGGTTGCTGCCCCGTCCCACGGCGTCGGCCGTCATTATTTTCATGGCATGAATGATATGTTGTAGAGATGTTCGTTTGCAATAATATAATATATCATGAATAAGTTGTTCCAAGGTATGATGTTGCAACGACAACGACAACGGGGGGGCGGGGGCTTCGGAGGAGCGCCATTTTTATTATTTTGGGGGAAGGACGCATTTTCATTGAGGAATCAGTAAATAATAAGAACTTATGGTAGAGATGCGATTTAATAATAGGAATTATTATCAACGGTTTTTTTGGCGCGGCCCTTCCCCTCACGAGTGTAAATAATAATAATAATAGCAATTACACCCGCATAATAACACACCCCCATGACCGCCGCCTCAACACCCAACCTACCAGACCTTCCGCTAACTAACCTCGGAAATGCCGAGTTCACGGCCACGAGGGAGGCATTTTCCGGACAGAATGCGGTCATCGGTGAGTTTGGGCGTATCGTTCGCTTTCTCGTCAAGAGTCGTGGTCCGGTGCGATGAGAGGGAAAGACGCGATATATTTATTGGCCGCGCTCGGGCCGGCGAATATAATATATGATCGATAATAATATTAATACATCCCCGCCCCCCCTCCCCTCCCCCGAACTCCAAACTCCAAACCTTCCTTCCCCGCTACTCCATCCATTATATATGCTCACGTGCCACCTCGTTGGACAAAAAAAACAAAACAAAACAAAACAAAACACAGACTTTTGGACGACCCGATGCACGAACTGTCCCTCCGCCCTCGACGAACTCAACGACCTAGCCTCGGACGAGCGTTACGAGGGTGTCAAATTCGCGTCGATATGCTGCGACTCGTGCGACGGAGCGCGCGAGATAATCGAGAAAGACGACGCACCCCGATGGGATAGGATAACGCACTTCTTCATGGACTCCGAGCACAAGGAGGAGGCGAAGAGGATATTGGGCTTCGGCCGCGTGCCGTTCTACGTGGTATTGAACGAGGACGGCGATATAGTGCAAATGGGATCGAAGAAGAATATAGATTTCGACAATTTGCCCGGGATGGTCCAACCGACGATGGGGGATGATATCGCCGAGGAGAAGAAGGATGACGACGATGGGGCATTTAAGATTTTCGATCTCGACTTTTAATGTGCGATGGGGGAGGGGGGGGGGGGGGCATGATGAGCGACAATAATATGAAAGGGAAGCCCGTCATCCATCACGTCGGCTCGCTTAAATTTCTCAATGATTACTGAAGGACTCATAATTATATTAATTACCACGAGTGCTGTCTCATGCTTTGGGTCATTTTTCGTTTTCAATATTGTCGGTCCAGATGTTGTTGATGAGCGATCTCAGCTGCGGACTCGTTTCTTGTCATGGAGGGATAGAGTAATTCAAGTTATGCATTGCCGACATTAGGAATGTTTCCCCCATGTCATATTATATCCTACAAGTAAAGGGAACTGCAGAAGACGATATCTCTCTTGAGCAAATCGCTCCCCTTCTCGAATTTCGCCATGAGCTCCAAGTTCCCGATCGCCTTGGAGGCGCTCGCGAGCTGCCTGACCAACTCCTCCAGCCTCCTCAACGAGCGTATCGTGGACCCCTCGAATTGTCCCGTAAGTTTCTGCACCTCGACAAATTTCGCGCCTTTGACCCATGCGTACACGGCCTCCATCCTATCACCAACGACGGGAGGGGCGGGAAACGAGGTCGTGTCAGGATATACGTCATATGCGGGATCATTTGAAACGGGGCACATTGGGCACGACACGATTAAAGAATCACTCACAGTCCAGGATTGAATTTCTCCACGAACTCATCCTCGTTCAATTCGATCTTACACGATATGACTACCTTGGCAACGGACCTCGCCAGCTCGATGAGTTTGTAATACGGACCGGAGAGGTACGACTTGAGGCCCCGAGCGGGGTCGTCTTCGTCCTTGTTCCTCTCGTCGAAGATCAGACAGGACAAGACTGCCACACTCTGCTCCACCGTCAGGTCGTTGAAGAGGCCGGCGAAGAGCAATTCCACCACCACGAGCTCGTTCGCGGTGTTGACCTCACACGCGGCCCTCCCCTTGGTTTGTATAACTCCGGAGGCATCGACGTGTCCGAGCTCCCTCAGGACGCGCTTCATCTTGCGCAGTTCTTCCTTCATCACCAACGTCTGACAAGCCCTCGCCTCCCGTCGTAACGCCCGCGCATATTCCATCTTCTCGCTCTTACGCTCATAAGCCCTCACCCGAGTGATGCGCTCCTCCTCGTCGATATTGGTCGTGAGAGTGTGCGTCGACAGGCGCTTCTTCAGCTCGGTGGCCCTCTCCAGGAGCTTGTTGAATTCGCCGACGTTGATCTTCAGGTCCTTGACAGGATCGAGGAGGGGCAATCCCTCGGGGAAGCGCCTCTTAACCTCGTTCAATGATTTCATTATGTTTCTCCTAGCCTCCATCGGTTTGGCGTCCTGCGGCACGAACAAGCGAACGGCCGATATCCTGTCGATGTTCTCGAGCCCTATCGTAAACTCCCTCATGCTCGCGACGTCGGGTCCGTCCTTCGATGACACCGGTCGACAGTGTCGTGCCGTGCCCCTCCAAAGCAGTCCGAGGTTGGCGAGGTCCTCCTCCCTCCTTGCCTCGGCGGTCGGCGATGAGTCGTCGAAGTGACGATCAACGCATGTCAGGAGGACGTCGATGTTGTGCAACGGGCCGTCGGCATTCAGTGCCATCTGGCCCGCCGAGCCCGACGTTCCGGTCCCGGCCTTGCGCTTGTACCTGACTATTATCCCCCAGCCGTAATTCTCCCCGTCGATCGTTACGTCGATGAGCCTGCCACTCGATTGGACGAAGGGGAGGATGTGCTCCGGCCTTCGTTGTATCTTCATCATCTTACGCTGCGTGAGCAGGAGCTGACGGTCGAGGCCGAAGTACTCCGCCACGGCCGCGACGTCCTCCGGCGTACCGCCCGGGACCACCTCGATTGCGTTCGACTCTGCCTCTGCCTCGTCGGCTTTCGCCTCCAATGCGGGTGCCTCGCTCTCTTGCTGATACTGGTGGAACGACGCGCGCAGTAAGTACTCCGGATCAACGTCTTCAACTCTAACCATGTTGATAAGCATGTTGTACGATATCCTGTACGACGAATTCAGGGGATCGGGATCGCCGTACAGTATTCCCTTGCAAACCGCCGGCTCCATCTTCTCGTCTACCATCTGTATTACCACTCCACGATCGTCCTTCCCTCTTCGTCCAGCCCGTCCGCTCATCTGGATGTACTCCCCTGACGTCACCCAACGTATCTCCTGTCCGTCCCACTTGCGTGTATTCGTGAATACCACAGTCTTCGCTGGCATGTTTATCCCTATCGCGAATGTTTCCGTCGCGAATAGGATCTTTATCAGGCCCTCCGAGAAGAGTATCTCGACGATCTCTTTCAGTATCGGTAATAGTCCGCCATGGTGTATCCCGATCCCGCGCTTAAGCAAAGGTAATAGGGCTTCGACTTGGGGTAGCTTCCGATCGTCCTCCGACAGGCTCTCGATGGCGTTGGTATACACCTGCGATATCAGGTCCTTCTCGACCTCGTCGGTGTAATCCTCCCTCTTCAATTCGAGTGCGTACTTCTCACAATCCTTCTTCGAAAAGGAGAATACGATCACCGGATCGAGGCCACGCGTCATAATAAGCTTTACTATGCGATGGAGGTCGTTGTTCGGTCCTTTCCCTCCCCCACTGCCGAATTTGCGCTTCTGCCCGCCCCCTCCCCTACCCCCACCCTTGCCATTGCCGGAGTCATACATCACCTCGGCGATGGCCTGGTCCGTCCCTCCCCCACCCTGGAGTGCGCTCATCGCCTTCTGAAAATTCGATTCACGAAACTTCCCCTTCTCGTCCACCACGAGATGCAGCCCTTCCCCCCCCTGGGGGAAGATGTAATGCTGTAACGGCGTGGGACGGTAATTCGTGTATACGACGTGACACGGCTGATGATGTATCTTCGCTATCCAACTAACGAATTGCTTCGCGTTCGGTATTGTCGCGCTCAAAAAGACGAATCGGACCTTGTGCGGCAGCAATATGATGCTCTCCTCCCACACCACGCCACGTTCCTTATCGCGCATGTAATGCACCTCGTCGTATATCACCCACGCCACCTCCCTCATGACCTCCGATCCCCTATACAGCATGCTCCTCAATATCTCTGTGGTCATCACCAAACACGTAGCGCTCGGATTGATGGTGATGTCCCCCGTCATCAATCCGACGTCGTCGAATTCCTCTTGCAAATCTCGATACTTTTGATTAGACAATGCCTTTATGGGCGATGTGTATACCACTCGCTGTCCATCGCGCAACGACTTGGCAATGGCATACTCGGCCACGACGGTCTTTCCCGCGGACGTGTGCGCCGCGACCAATACCGATTCGTCCCGATCGACGCATTCTATCGCGGTTTTTTGGAACGGATCGAGGGGGAAGGGATATGTCTTGGCCGGTGGGAGGATGGCGATGGGAGGAGACCCATGCGAGGACGACGACGACGAAGACGATGAATCGCCGCCGGTCATCATTTTGGGCCGAAGGGGACCGTCCGGTAGGGCTGAGTACGATCGGATGGACTTATCGTGTGACGTTCCCGTGGATACCTCCCTGCCATCATCGTCCCCCTCCCCCCCCGACCCCGCCGATGTCGATCCGACGGCAATCGTCGTCATCGCGTCGGTACTCGCGAGGCCACCTATCGAACTGCCGCCGCCTGCCAAGGACGATCCCGCTAACGTCCCATTCGCCCCCCCGGACTTTCCCCCTCCCCTCGCATCGATGACGGCGTGTCGCATCGACGATGACGAGAAGACGTCCGCGTACATCGCCGACACGGCCTCCGCATTCTTTGCAATTCCTCCCGATTTCGAAGAGGATGATTCTTTTGACGACGATTCCTTCGACGAAGGCGGAACGACCCCGTCGTCGTCGTCGTCGTTGTCGTCGTCTTCATCGACGTCGTCGTCGCCGTTGTCCTTCCCCCCAGCCTCGCCGCCACCACCACCACCCCCATCCCTCTTCCTCCTCTTGGCGTTCCGAGACGCATCATCCTTCGTCGTACCACGCTTTTCCTCCTCATCGTCCTCGCCGTCGAAGGCGCCGAAGAGGTCGTCGAGGTCCGCCATGATGATGAATTGTATGGTATCTTCTATCTTCTCAGTGGTGTTGGTTGTTGTGGAGCGCACGACGTACAGACAGTCCCCTGTCGACTCTAGGCAGGTATCCTCACATGCTATTGTGTGCCCAGTCATCCCCCCGCCCATAATCGAGCGAGAGGGAGAGGTGGGGGTGGGATATCCGAGATCCGATGATGACGACGCCGACGACGATCCGCGGCGTTAGCGGACGTCGTCGTCATATCCGTCCCCTCCTCGTATGCAACCTACTGACGACGATGGGACTGTCCTCCTCCCTTTCCTCGTTGACGTCGACTACTACCACGACGTCGACGACGCCATCGTCCCATCCTCCTCCCCCCCCTCCCATTCCGAGGGTGATAATCATCGACGAGTCAACCTGGAGGGATGCCGCCCATCGTCACTCCTCTCGCATCGAATCCCTCCTGCGTCCGGGGATGCTCTCGTCCCCCCCACCGCCACGCCGGGGCGGACGATGCGACGGCGACGGCCTAGCGGTGGCGGATTGGTCGGCCCTCGATCCCGTCCATCCGGTGTACAATTTCCTAATAGAATACTACGGCCTTAGGGGAAGGAAGGGAACGAGGAGGCTCGGGCGATGGTCGCCAAATCCGGGATTGCTCCTGCCGCCTCCTCCCCCCCCCCGCCCGTCGTCGGTTTCTTCGTCGTCGTCGACGTCGTCGAATATCGAGATCACACCATTACCCGCGGACGACTCGATGTACGCGGCGGCGATGGTCGCGTCCGGTGGACTCGGGGGGATACTGCTCGAGAACGCGTCGATGAATGACGTCGGCGATGGCACGCTACACCTACGTGGGAGCGTGCCGGTATTGAAGAAATACGACGAGAATGGGAATGGGGACGGAGAAATCCACGGTTTGCTGTACCACCCGGGCGTATTCTACGGCAGGCGCGCGACTACGGTCGAGTTCGATGACGGGGGCGAGAGGAGGGAGAAAGACGACGAGGACGAGGACGACGACGAGGACGAGGACGAGGAAGAACGACAACGACGGACGTCCCTTCTGAGGACCATCGCGCCCTTCCAGTGGTACGCATCGATATTACGAACGACGCTCGATTCCGATCCGGTATTGCACTGCCACGGCCTGCACGAGTGGGCGATGCTGTACCATCCGCCCGGCTCGCCCCCCCCCCCATCGGCATCGTACCAGCGCAACCTCGACCTGCGCGTGTCGAGGGACACCATCAACCGTGCCGTGGAACGACGTGGCATACGATGCACCCACGTCGACGCGTTGCGTTTCTTCGCGCCCGCCGCCGGACCGTTGAACGTCCATGGTAGCGTCCTGGCAAGGACGGACCAATTGAGATTAGAGCAGAAGGGGTGCGTTCACGCACACATGGACATGCTCAAGATGGGGTTGAAACTTGGGCCGTTCGTAGACGCGGAATTGATGTGCGATGTGTTGGAGGTGGCCCTCGACGCGCGTAAACTCGACGTAATGGCGAGCCCGTACGACGTCTCGGCTTACGGACTAGGGGCGGTCCCTGTCGAGAGCGCCGATGGCAGGAGGACGTATCGGTCGATGCAATTCGACCTGATGAGACGCGCCGAGCCCGCACGACGGAGATTGCTCGACGCATATGACAACTTCATGACGCTCGCGTTCGATGAATCACTCTTGGGAAGACGAGGACGCCTTGGCAACGATAGGGACGAAGATGCGACCATGACGACGACAGACGGAGACGAAGATCACGTTGTGGCTGCTTTATCCGCGAGGCCGTACGTAGCCCCGGAGAGGCTTGCCACGGCCACGCCCGGGGGATTGCCGTGGAGGCGAAATATCATCATGGGCGAAAGTTCTTCGGACGCGCTTTCCACGCGGGCTAGCGCGATGCATAATGGGAAGTAAGATGATTCTTGATGGGAAGTAACACGACGCGAGGGCATCGGCTTCGGGCAGAGGATGTTTTGGGTTCTGATCCCCCTATACTTTGGGGGTGGAGGCACTCGTTCTTGAACATATACAGCATGCAAATAAACAGTCTCTAAGCCTACACTCTATCAACTACTAGAGCTGTTTTGATGCAGTTCATGACGCTCGCGTTCGATGAATCACTCTCAGGAAGATGCGGACGCCTTGGCAACATCAGGGACGAAGATGCGACCATGACGTCAACGGACAGAGACGAAGATCACATTGCGTCTGCTTTATTCACGAAGCCGTATGTAGCCCCAGAGAGGCTCGCCATGGCAGCGCCCGGGGGATTGCCGTGGAGGCAAAATATTGGTTATCGAGGCACACATACTTAATTAAGTATTTTTTTACTTATTCTAGTATAACCATCGACCCCCTTTTCTACTGGTCGAATCGGACAACGTTGGCCCCCAGCACATCGATATGTTGCTCATGGTGTGTAGATTGCAAGAACTTGATGGCGCCAATGTTACCCATGGTTTAGGGGTTTGATGGGGCATTCTCCTGGCATTCCATGGGCTTTTTTCATGGTAAAAAATGCGGTTTCAAAAAAAACTCGTCTCACCAAAAATCCTACATGGTAATACGTAAAACAACATACTGTGTTACCCAAATTTCAACGCACATCACAAAAATTCGTCAAACCACAAGAACGCTAAGGGCATGGCTTTGTCTCAGTGAGGGAGCACACTGCTCTGTGCTCCTGAAATACCTCCACCCATCAAAGGTCATTGCGGAGGCCATTGTTAACCCCGTGAAGGACCAGCGGCTGGATGATCTCATTGCCGTTAGTCGTGAGGTGACAACTCGGGGGGGAAGACATTTGTCTCAATTTTTTATTGAAGAGAAACCATTCCTGGCCTGCTCTATTCTGCCGGGTGATGGGCGACTGTGCTCAAGCAAGGAACCGGAGAGAATTGGGGAGGGGAGGCTAATGCAACCAAAACCGCTGCTCCTGTCACCCCAAATGAGCAGAACAAGCCAATTGTGGACTTTGTTTTCTATGCTCAAAATTGGGCGGAAGATATTGCCCTCGTTTGGGCGATGGGTTTTGAGGTCAATGACGACAACAAACCCGCCCCCGAGAACATCCCAATGAACAATGAGCCTTTGCTTAGGTTGGGGGATGGTGTCCACAAAGGGCAGGAGTGGGGATGGGATTGGATCAACCAGCAGGCCACTCTTGGGGGAGCAATGTACAACGGCCCATCATTCACAGGTGGGTGGACTCCCCAGCAGAAGAGCTCATTGAGATCTTCCTCCACCTCTTCACCCTCAAATTCTTCATGACATGATTGTCAAGGCAACAAGCAATGCACTCAATGGGGTCAAAAGTGAGCAGAAGACAATCGGGGAGATGCTTCAGTATGTTGGGATGTGGATGTTGATGAGCTGCTACTTGAAGTTCCCAGATTATTTTGGTGACCTGTGGCACGGGCAGACAATGAATAGAATGAGGAAAATGACACCCCATCATTTACTTTCAACCGCTACATGTCACGGTGGCGGTTTGTTGCAATCACGTCAGCAATGCAGTTCACATCGTCGAACCCACCGACATTTCGGGAGGTTCGAGATATGATTGCCGCTTGGAACAAGCACATGGCAAAGATCTTCATTGCAGCATAGGTCATTTGCCTTGATGAAAGCATGTCCACCTGGCATAGTAACCGATGGACTTGTCCTCAGTGGGTGTTTTGCCCTTGCAAACCCCACCTCTTTGGGAACAAATACCACACCACATGCTGTGGATTGTCAGGTATTTTGTTTTCAATGGAGTTGGTCAAGGGGAAAGATCACTTGCAGCAAATAAAAGAGAGGTGGAGCGAGCTTGGGCAAATGATGAGACTGCTGATGCGGATGCTGTCAACAAATTTCACGACAGGAAGGTATGTTGTGTTGGATTTGGACTTCTGCCTGCTGCGGGCTTTGATTGAAGTGAAGAAGGTCAGACTCTTTGAATGTGCCATGATAAAGAAGTGATGATACTGGCCTGCGATGGTGCCGGGCAATGAGATGATACAGACATTTGATGATGGCATTGAAAAGTCAATTTTGGGCATGCTTGATGTTGTGAAGTATTTCTTGTGGGGGATGAAGATGCCCCATCATACATAATGAAGATGATGGCAATGGGGGGTGTGTTGATTGTACATGAGAGTTGCAAATATTAGTGGGAGAGGTTCACCAAGGATGGGGTCGAAGTGAGCAGGACCTTTCAGTTTCCGCTGCCATACAATTGGCACTACAAGTACAGGCACACTGTCAATGACCACAACAATCTACATCGTTCCCTACCATCAGTGGAAGGGACCATCATGACAACACGATGGGAATTGCTTGTGTTTTCATTTTTGCTTGCCTTTTCTGAGGTGAATGCATATCTCACCTACCATTTCTTTTGCAAGCCCAATAACATCCCCATGCTCCAGGAGTTCCGCCACAAGCTTGCATGGCAGCTCATTACAAACAGATGGATAATGGAGCAGGAGGTGGGCAATCAGCAGAAAGTGTGTGCGATCCAGCAGCTGATGAAAGCTCCGCCTCATGCATCGAAGTTAGCTTGAGGGAGGTTGATTTGCATGGCGAAGCTTCAGTACCAGAATTACCCATGCACCTTCAGGAAGTGTGGCGATACCCCCAAATGAGTGAAAACCTATTGCTCTTGCCACCCAGGCAAATGGATGTAGAACATTTAGTAAAGTCAACTGAACTTTTTAGGGGGTTCAGACCATGTAGCTTCTACCTAGATTTTCAGCATGATCAACTAATAATTTACTTAGGCGACACATACGTTCGAACCATCTCTTTGAGCTCTACAAGTAGATGTACTTATCTTGCGAATATGTTTTTTTTTGGTGGAGATGCTTGTTTTAGCAATTCGTACTTAATCTAGTATTTTGGGTGCCCTGGGGACCAATATCATTATGGGCGAAAGCTCTTCGGACACGCTTTCCACGCGGGCTAGCGCGATGCATAATGGGAAGTAAGATGATGCATGATGGGAAGTAACACGACGCGAGGGCATCGGCTTCGGGCAGAGGATGTTTTGGGTTCTGATCCCCCTATACTTTGGGGGTGGAGGCACTCGTTCTTGAACATATACAGCATGCAAATAAACAGTCTCTAAGCCTACACTCTATCAACTACTAGAGCTGTTTTGATGCAGTGTGTCATCCAAGAGAAATCGCTGAAGCCTCGCCATTATCACGAGCCCACCCGCCATGTCTGTCACCGCGGTTTTGTCTACCGCGTTATCAGCTCTATCCGAGGCTAGTTTTCTCAAGAATGCCTCGGAAATGAATTTCGCTTCCTTATTAACGGCTACCGCGAGTAACAGGGAGCCTTCTAAAGCGCTATGAGAGACGAGCGATCCGTCCAGCAACATGAACAGGAAACCCCCGATCGACGAATGACTAAGTCGGTCGGAACCCTTCCCATAATTCGCGGCGTTTATCAAATTCAGCATATTGCTAGTGTCGCAGATCAGGGACTCCAATTCTTTCGTTGATGACTCTAAATATCCCAGTTTTCCCAGTAAAGACAACACATCTGAAACCTCAATCGCTGCCTCGAGTAAATGAGAAAGCAATGGACGGGCGAAGAAAGTCTTTAACATTGCCAGGATACTGTACTCGAAGTCCACAACAGTCTGCACGTCACCGTTTCCAACAACGTAATGTCGTAAATGTTCGAGGATCTTTGCCTTTTGTTCTCTAAAACTTTCAATGCTATTGCCAACGCAAACGGGATCATTCAAATTTTGCAGCGCTCTCAACGATTCGGTCAGGTTGTCAAGACTCTGGAGGTATGAGCTGTTTGGCAGTAAATGGTCATGTTCAAGTGTAGGGCCTCTTTTGTGTGCAAGAAGTGGTACCCCTGATTTGATCTTCTTCTTCTTCCTACTGAATTCATCCAAGAGTTTCTTTTTCTCCTCGCGGATTATTGAATGAATAGCATACATCCCTTTTTCGGAAGCATGTGACATCGTCAGGGCTATTGCCACTTCAATAACTTTGGGATTTGTCCCTGACGGTGCAAGCAGTATCAAGGCTTCATGAATGACACGGTTTAAGTCGTTGCTCATCAGCACGATTGCATCTCCCGTTGCCTTCATATCCAAATTTTGAAGCAATATTGTATACTCCTCTAGGGTCATGCTAGGCGACCTCGTTAAGTATTCTTCGAATGATGTGGCGTCATTTCTGAATATAGGCAGAATACAGGACTGCGAAACTGTTTGGGAGAAATTTTTGATGGCACGATCAACAACAAGCTCACATATTTGTTGCAAATCCTTGTGTTGGTGGAAAAAAGAATCAACCAATTTGTCTGCAATGCCTCCCTTATTGTTTGGTCCACCGGGACGCTTACTTGACCACGGGCTTACGCTGTCGACGCTGTATTCAAAATTACTCACTGTGTCTGGCCGTACTTTCTTCGCTGCAGTCATGACCATCTTTCCATCATTTTGAGCCAACTCCCTAAGGAGCTCACACAGATCTTTGAGTTGTGGAATTGAAGGAAATAGGTAGGGCTTGCTAAGACAAAGAGGGAGATCGTCGAATGGGCATGAAACTGCTGAGTCTGCAGAGCCATCCGAATGTCGCGTTGGAAGATTCAACAGCGGTAAGTGTTGGGATGGAGCAAGCCCGAACACTTCATGGAACAGATATTCCAATTGAAACGATAAAGCAATCATATTTGTTTGATGGTAGCTATTGCGGCGCATTTCATGAGGAAAGCAGTAATGTTTAATAGACCAAAGAAGCGTAAAAGTATCGATGTAGTATTGGAATCTTCTTGAAATGTCGTCCCTTTTGTGAGCGTTAAAATGGAGTTAGAACAAGCGCAAATGTACAAACATAGAACCAAATCGAATCAAAGAGGCATACCACTTCATCATTCCAAGAAATTGCACGACCCAAGGGACAACGATTACCAAGCGGCGTTGCTTCCATGCTGCCTCAATGTACTCCTTTACATTGATGGGGGGTATAGTTGTGTGTTCATCTCTGCCCGAAATCTCTGCCACAATATCGTAATTCGGGCTAAATGAAATCATACCAAGAAATTTTGCCAGCATCTGAGTCTTTGCAATGTGATCGCATAGTCCTTTTGTTTCCTTAACAGACATCATGTCGCTTAAAACATGGGCTAATCGATGTTTCAGATGAATGTTGAACTTGTACGAGTCACCCGCTCTCAGGAAAATGGCAAAAAATTCTTGATGCCCAGGAAAATTATGCTCCGGGGCAGCTTTAGCGTTGAATGATGATCTTTTTTCATCAATACGAAGTTTTCTACTGCTTTTGTCAGCTTGGCCACATGTTGAAGTAAATCTCATGTGAAGTTTCTTGAGGGCGAAAGTACGAACAACTGATTAAAATGCGGATAGTTGCGAAAACAAGCAGTATCTTCAACGTCTTCGACGATCGATGTTGAATTGAATGCAGCTTACCTGCAGTCGTTTTTTATCACCAATTTGTTTCAAGACCTCTGAGTCAGTTTCGCTGATGGGACTTAGTCCTATCTGGAGGAGCAAGTCACAAAAGAGGTTCGCAAACCACAACGTGTTGCCAGGGGATACATTCATCAGCATCTCCCTAGATGCATACCTTAGGGAATCGATATTCTTTTCGGCCTGTTCGTGTTCCATCAATCTACCACGCACGTCTTGAAAGGCACGAAGCTGGTAGAGGAAAGAATCACGCAAGTCCTCTCGTTCCTTGAAAAGCCTATTCAAATCCACTGAACGATAATTATGTCGGGAATCACGTGCGCGATCAAAGGGAAGAGTGAGATGTGGGGTGTTGGTGTTGTAGCCAAGTGCTTTCTGATCAGCTTCAAATAGCAGCGTCGAATCTCCTGCATCTAAGACATCCTGCAATGTCAGGCACAATCCAGGACATGAACGTTGTAAGGCCGGAAGTTCCACAAATAACTTCAAGATGCTGTGCCCCATATTGACAAGGATTGCTTCCAATGACGTTAATGTTTCGGCGGCGAAATCTCGACATGATTGATCCGATTGGAAAATCTCACAAAGCGGTCCAATTCCTTTCACATTTGTGATCTTCGAACTGTGACGTCTATCATGTAGCGAAAGCAGCCTCACGAGAAGATGGAATTCCATCAGAAGTGAAGGTGCCAACTGCGTCCTCAAAATTGTCGAGTAGATCCTTACTAGTCTCTTCATCTTTTGTACATTACATGGATAGATGGTTGTGCTAATTTGGCAGATGGTTGTGTCTGCCGAAACGACCTTTTGTGCAGCATCAGATGACCCAGGTTTTGTTGTGTTCATAAATTCATTATCCGACCGTTTCTCCAACATTTCATTAGTATCCTGGGATGGCAACGATGATACACTCCCTTTGATCCACTTTGATTCAGTGCCATTTGAATGTGATATTAGTGATTTCCCCGTCTGAGATGATGATGATTCAGTTGAACGCGATATAGTTACCGGTTTTATTCTCTTGTTCTCTTTCGGAGCAGCAGTTTCTCCTCGCTCAACAATGCGATGATTGTTTGAATTTTTCTGAAGGTTGAGAGTCCCCATCCGCGACTTGTTCTCGGGGTTGGCGCTAGTACTTAATGATAGTTTGTTGCAAATTGGACCTGCCGAGGAAGGCGTCGTCGAATCGTTGCCTGTCTTAGCACTTTTACTTTTCTTTCTCCCCACGAGCAATCTTAGGGGCTCAGTAGCAGACATCGACGATAGGGAAGGAAATGAATCTTCATAGGTAGCTTTATCACTGAAATTTGGCTCCGCATTCTGGCCATTGACGATATCAGATAAACAACTGATGGATGGCGATGCTGCGGCAGCTGAAGACTCAAGGTGGGGCCGACATGCATCTCGGATCGCATTCAAAATAACAATGGATGCACTTAATCGATTGGGGCAACGGCGAGTTTTGGCCGACGCATTCTCGCCATCTGTGTTCGTAGCCGAAACGCCGCCGGACAACCAAACAATAAGCGCCTCCGCTTGCGCGTCAGATTCAACTGCCGCTGTAACGGCGTTTTCGGATTTGAACTCTTGGCAATCGCACTGGCAGCACTGCTTCTTCGGGTTAACATGAGTTCGGCTTTCGTTCCACGACATTCTAATCCTCTGGAGGATGAACCGGTTTTATGCATCGAGGTATTTCCGGTATGGTACTACCGTATTGGTAAATACTACACTATCTGAGCTATCGCCGAGTTCTCCCTAATAAGGGGGTTTTCAAAGGCAGCCGTTTTACATACATAGTTCCACTTGCAGGGTCACTTTTACGTAAATAGGCTCGTACTCTTGGCAATTCTTGCCACCTCCAAAAAAGTGAGTGGCAAGAATAAATTTTACATACAGACCCCCTTCCTGCCCAAAATACGTACTATTATTCATATTTACATTGGCAGGTCTCTCTCATCTCTGGAAATAGAAGAGAACAATGGAACAACGCGCTCTCTTGCCTTTTGATAAGAATATG